>JARKHS020008003.1:0-13744 GCA_030143305.2 Amblyomma americanum
TGTTGCTTTCAGTGCCATCGTTTCCACCCGGCTCTTCTTGTTCCTGACTTAGATTTTAGGAAATTATAGATGTACACTTGTCGCCGGTATCAAAAAATTGCGTGAACCGGTAGAATATCTAAAGACTGCGACACCCGAAATTACAAATTGCAGCGACAAAAACGTATTTAAGAATAGACGATATTTTACCACGGTTTTGGCTTCAAGTTACACGCATAAATTTTGTCTTACAGCTTTTAAACCCACACAGCGAGAAGCCAAAACGGCGTGGCTTTAATCGCATCCAGCTAAACACGTGCTCGTCCACTCGATAGCTATAGGCCATCACATAAAGGAAAACACGGCGTCTCTAGACATATCAGCCAAGCGCCCTATCACTGAGCTACCGTGGCGGATCAGGAGGAGGATAAGGAAAGACAGGGAGGTTAACCAGAAGAAGAAATCGGTTTGCTACCATGGGCAGGGGGAACGGGATGGGGGGATAAAAAGAGGACGGAGAAAAGAGAGTAGCAGGAAAATGAAGTCTATACAAAGTCAGAAAGCGCACGCAGGCCTCTATGAGAGTTACTAAAGGTATATCAGATGTCTTGACAAGATATGCGTGACTTCTTGTAGAATGCTTGAAAGACATTTATAAACATGTCCGGACCTCGCAGAGTATGTTACGGGTCCAATAGGACTTATTTTTGGAAATTTGGCGGAGAGTTTGAAGGATGCTTCACTCCCGCCACCGGTTTGCCCGGTATTGCACTGCCTCCGGGATCGGCCTTGTCTTTCACGCGTTTTTACTATGCTCTCTTTCTATCCCAACTTTCAACTCTCCTACTATCTGCACGTGGTAGCGATTGCGGCTCGTCGTGAGCCAGTGAGCAGGCCTGTGCACTTTCTTTTCCTTTCTTCCTGGCAACAACAAACAGACAACAGACAGACAGACTAAATATTTTAGTACATCCTGTAGCCATGCTCAAGCCTAGCTAATGGTTCTACTTTTTTAACTCTACGAGACATTTTGAAGGCATTTTGCAAAGTCTCTCCATCTACTATAGACTTTGATACCTCCGGCATGGGCTAAACACTTTTGATTGATTCACCGCAATTTTGAAGACATTTGCGTCTGAAATAGAAGTTGCAGTTATGTACCACTAGTGCACTTATGTACCACCATTTTGGGAACTCCAAAGACACCTGACGGGCTAGCCAACGCTGGCATTTTACGCACGTGGAGGCCCAAGGGAAATGAATATCACCGCTTGCAAGGTCGGCCTCGGGAGTGCTGTTGGAAGAGCAACCAAACGGTATCATGCATGCTGTTATGTACTTAAGTTAGCCGTGGCACTACGCGATACAAGGAACGGTAACATTCCTACAAACTTGAGATGTTAACTGTTGCGTGAACAATTCATAAGCCTAGACCACACCTGTACGGAAAGCAGTTCCTCGTTGTTACAGACTGTAAGTCTTGGAGGACTGCGCAGTCAACCAAAGATCTGGTGCCACTTCTTGACAGGTGGTATCTGAATGATTTCCAGTGAAACAGCGCAACGGCACAAGGCCAGAGGACAAGAAAGGACGATACACAGCGCTGACTAACAACAGAATGTTTTATTCAGTGAGCCATGCTTATAAAGGCGCTAGGGACACTGAAAATACAGAAAAACAGAAAAAGACACACACAGAACCGTGACAGATATCCCTCGAACCAGGCACGTATATGATAACACAAGGCTAACACGTGTGCAAAGATTCATGTTCTTTCTGCAAGATAGCAACAGAAGGGGTGCTTACGCACCTCTGACCCATCTTGAAGATCTCAGACGCTTCGATAAGTTCTCTAGTCAGCTGATCTTTGTGTCTATCAACAATCCTGCTTTTGTCATACAGAGGCTGGCACGAACAATCACGACAGTGAACACCAATGTGGCGGGCAGTGTTTTTGACATCATTTTTGTGATCCCTCAGCCTATCGTTCAAACAACGACCAGTTTGTCCAACATATGCACCACCACAACTCAAAGGGATCGAATAAACCAGATTCTCTGCGCACTTCACAAATTTTACCTCATGCTTTTTTGTGCAGATGGGTTCACCTTCATTTGACTTTTTTGGGGTCATTTACACGCGCGCACAGACTTCTCAATTTCACAGGAGCTGAAAAGACAACATCTACTCCGGCTCTCTTACCAATTCTTTTCAAATTATGCGATACAACATGAATGTAGGGTATCACAGACACATTTTTTCTTCTGGTACTATGGTCAACAGCAGCAGAAAGTTTTAACTTTTTCAACATCCCCTCCGCTACAGCTGCTAAGACGTTGAAGGAACCGGAGGCCAGTAGATGCCTTTCGGACGGGGTGGACGTGGTGTTGCGGCCAAGGCCTCGACCAAAAAACCTCCCGATTACCAAGACTGTCAGTTACCTTCGGAATCATTCTTTGGTTTTGTTAACCGCGGATAAGGAAGGGGGTTTTGCGGTATTCCCCAAGGATTGTTTTAATCAAAAAGCGGGGGATGCGGTTCACTCAGTTTTTAATGAGCGCGGTACTGCCTGCCTTGTAAAAGCCAAAACGAAGGCAAAAAAATTGTGCAAGAAGCTCAATTTAGAAGCCCTGTGTTCGTCGATAGATAAGCGCAAAAAAATCAGCCTGAGCATGTTTTTTACAGCAAAAACTCATAAATTAGGTATGCCTTTACGTGTAATTATTTCGGAGAATGGCGCGTGGCAAAAGTGTTTGGGGAAGTTTTTACAAAAGAACTTAGCTCTCTTAACTATTGACGACCCTTATCAGGTGAAAAAATCGGATGATGTAATTGACTTTTTTAAGAACAACCAGGACAAACGGTTGCGTGCCTTCTCAATTGACGTCAAAGACTTGTATTATTCTATCCCACATGAAGAACTGCTAGAGTGCATGAATGAAGTAATTGACAGGTACGGAGCTGTTGCTTTTCAGAATGCCTCCGGCATCTCCGCACAAACTTCTTGGCCCTCTTACAAACATACCTTGAGTCCACTTACGCTGAATTTGATGGGCGTGTTTTTATTCAGAAGAAAGGAATATGCATAGGAGCGTGCATTGCTCCATTGCTCAGCGATTTTTACTTAGCCATGCTAGACAGGACCCTTGAAAATCGTCTCATTAGCTCGAATGCTGAAAAAGTTTTCCGTTTTGTAGATGACTACCAGATTCTGATAAAATCCGATGCGGTGAATTTTGATCAAGAAGTTAATGCCATTCTTTCAGTTTTTTCTGAAGTCCTCGCGCCTCTTGAAGTGACACACGAAGTACCTGTTGATGACTGCATAAAATTTCTTGACTTGACCCTGTACTTCACTGTTGCACATATGTGCTGGTCTTTTGAACCTAGGAGCAAAAAGCCGTTTCTTCCGTACAGTTCCTCTCATTCGAAGCTCGTCAAAAGGGGCATTATAGCGTCTTGCTTCAGTAACGCCATGAAAAAATCTTGCACCCACAGGACTGCCAATAGTTTTTATTATCAGGTTCAGAGGCTCGTTACTGCAGGATACCCCCTCAACGTCTTAGCAGCTGTAGCGGAGGGGATGTTGAAAAAGTTAAAACTTTCTGCTGCTGTTGACCATAGTACCAGAAGAAAAAAATGTGTCTGTGATACCCTACATTCATGTTGTATCGCATAATTTGAAAAGAATTGGTAAGAGAGCCGGAGTAGATGTTGTCTTTTCAGCTCCTGTGAAATTGAGAAGTCTGTGCGCGCGTGTAAATGGCCCCAAAAAGTCAAATGAAGGTGAACCCATCTGCACAAAAAAGCATGAGGTAAAATTTGTGAAGTGCGCAGAGAATCTGGTTTATTCGATCCCTTTGAGTTGTGGTGGTGCATATGTTGGACAAACTGGTCGTTGTTTGAACGATAGGCTGAGGGATCACAAAAATGATGTCAAAAACACTGCCCGCCACATTGGTGTTCACTGTCGTGATTGTTCGTGCCAGCCTCTGTATGACAAAAGCAGGATTGTTGATAGACACAAAGATCAGCTGACTAGAGAACTTATCGAAGCGTCTGAGATCTTCAAGATGGGTCAGAGGTGCGTAAGCACCCTTTCTGTTGCTATCTTGCAGAAAGAACATGAATATTTGCACACGTGTTAGCCTTGTGTTATCATATACGTGCCTGGTTCGAGGGATATTTGTCACGGTTCTGTGTGTGTTTTTTCTGTTTTTCTGTATTTTCAGTGTCCCTAGCGCCTTTATAAGCATGGCTCACTGAATAAAACATTCTGTTGTTAGTCAGCGCTGTGTATCGTCCTTTCTTGTCCTCTGGCCTTGTGCCGTTGCGCTGTTTCACTGGAAATCATGTCAGACCAACGTGCCCATCAGTTATTGTTGGTATCTGAAGTTTCAAGAATATGCGTTTGATGTAGACCACGCGCCGGGAGGTAAAACGAGCCATGTCGACGCCCTCAGCAGGGCTCCTGAGTCCGAAGCCGAAGAGGTTGATGTTGCAAACGGCATTATTGTCTTTTTGACAGAGCTTGCCAACAACGACTGTTTGACGCTGGCAGAGAAGACGGAATTTGCTGTCAATCATGGTCTCCCGGAATGGGTCGTCGAAGACGATGGAAGCGGAGCGCATCACAAAAGTTTGCGTCCTGGTTGAAAGCAGGCTTTTGAGGAGAACATGCAACAACGGCGAGAGCACCTGCTATCGGTGGTGCCACGAGCGGCACGTTGGCAGCTCTTAAGACGCCACGACGATGAAGGTTACTTCACAGTTGGCAGAACTGTAACCTTGCTTCAAAGCAAGTATTTGTGTCCAAGAGTGCGCCGCTAAATGAAGCGACACATCTGATGCTGCTTAGTGTGTTTCTATCCAACGTTTGCACCGGGAAAAAACCTGGCATGCTGGCCAGCATCGAAAAAGCGGCCGCGTTGTTCGACAACACTCATTTGGGTCACATGGGCCCATTTATTCGCCGGAAGGGCGAAAATATACACGTAATTGTGGCAATGAACGGTTTCCCTAAGTTTGTGTTCATTCGGGCGGTGAAAAGCACCGCGTAGGGCTGCGCAGAAAGTTTTATCAGGGACCTCGGTGCTATCTTCGGGGCCCCACGATGATTGATTTCCGATAGAGATACCACCTACACTAGCCGACAGTTCAATCACTACTGGAAAATGCCCAACATAATCTACCTGAAAAACGAACTTGGACGCATCGTGCTAACGATGAACTCGACAAATACAACAGAATCAGTACACCCGCCATCGTCTGCCTATCCGAACGAAACGATGGGAAGGGCTGGGACAAAACTCTCACGCCAGTGCAATGGGGAATCAGCAACACTAAAACCCCCTACCGCTGTGGTGGCCAAGTGGTTGAGCCTCCGCCTCGCATGCGGGAGGTGCTGGGTTCGATCCCCAGTGCCCCCAGGGCGCCGACCGCGTACTCACCGGTTACCCACCGGTAATACAATGGATACAGGATTTCCCCTGGTCTGATCCTCGCCTTATGTAAGGGGAAATACTTTGGAAGTAGGTCTTTGATCCTACCTTGAGAAGTCAAAAATTCCTTGCGCAATGGTGCTGTTTGGCCATAGATGCGCTCTCGCCGTAAAAATCATAATCATTAACATATTAACCCGAGATACGAAAGCGACTCCATTCCGTCTGCTTTTACACTTTCGTCCATCGAACCAGACGGGGGCACAGTTGACCACGCTAAGGCGCGGGAGCTTGACGCCGGCGTGCTTGAACTAAGGAAAAAGGCCATCGAAAACGTACGCCAGGGTCAAGCAAACCAGAGAAGAAACTTCAATAAGCGAACAAAGCCAGTGCTGAGCTACCAACCAGGCTACATGATGTGGCTCGAGAGGTAGCCAGCTGCTGCAATGAGGTGGTTATGCAAGCTCTGCCAAAAGTACAGAGGTCCATACGTGGTCGTAAAAACACTTCCCACCGACAGATACTAAGTGCAAGACTTCCACGAAGTGGAGACTGGGGAAAGTGAACATGTGCCTGCGTCTGAGATGGTAGGAGTCCTCCAGTGAAAGCTGCATACGTGGCGGGGCGTAGAGACGCCGATCTAGGCGAGAGGGTCTCTATACTGGTGCAAACATTTCTTGAGAAAAGGTAGACGGTAGATTCGATGTGCCCTGCTCAATATGTATATCCTCGAGAGAGGGCGTCGACCCTAGTTATCCATCGACACCTGCATGTCTTAGCACTATTTGATATTTTGCCACGGGAACAAGTCTTTCCTCGGTGAAGATTTCCCACAAAGAAGAGCTAACTGCAAAGTGCCACCTTCCACGCAATGTGGCAAGAAAGAAATTTCTCTTCCTTCTGGTATGGTATCTGTGGGAGGGAGGAGGAGAAGGACTTTAATGGAACAGAATAGGTCTGCCTTATTGCCGGCCTGGAGGTATGCGTGGGTGTGCATGACAGCTCACAATGTGGTTCTTTTGGTATCGCCTTCTCACAGATGCTAGTAATTACGTTTCCTCCAAAATGTTTTCCGCTGCTTTGTGTCCACTTCGTCTTTTATTTTCACTTTTATGACGGCAGCTGCGTTGGAAAGTTTTAATAAGAATCATGTATGCGTCCTTCCTGGTTCTCTCATTATTCCTTACAGAGCTTGCGAGCAACGCCTAACACACGTCTGACATATTTCGAGATAGGGGTTTCTACTTCGAGCCTGCATTGCTTTTTTCCTCTATTCGCTCCTAACATTCGCATGCTATTGTCAAAAAATCACAAACAACTGTCCTGTTGCGCGTTGCACGTCGTGCAGCAGTGATTAGCTCAAACGAATATGTAACTTTTGTTAATGAATCGCAATATCACATCTTTAAAGAACCATAAAGAACCACACAGTTTATAAGAATGCTTTAAGCTTAAAAAGCAATACTCTAAATATTTCACAATTACGCGTAGGTAGGCTGTTGTAATCGCTGGACGGAACGTCAGCCTTTTCTTTCTGGGTTGCTTCACTCTTAAGCGACCCAATTTAAGAGCAAGGGAACTGTACGAGACAAGAACTTAGAGCAAACAACTGACAACAACAAATTTTGCCAATTTGTTTTGTCATCGCGCGAGGACAGGTGATAGAAAAATACTCCTTTGAGATTTGTCTCGTTAACAATAATTTTTCATTAGGCAGCACAGAATGCGAACCACTGTAAATATATGAATTTCTGACGATCTAAGAGAAGCCTTTAGCATACCGAACACGTTCTAGCGAAGACATATACCAGGTTACCAGATGCCACCTGCACACGCCACTAGCCCGAACCACTGCGCGTGAGCAGCCGGCTTCCGATAAACGGTATTAATCTACGCTAGTGAGTATCCCGTACGCTAAAATCCATTACTTTCAGAGTACCCAACGCATGCTTCTACGTGCTACGTCCAGATCCCTACGCATTCCTTGGTTTTGAACACACAAAATAGAAGCGGAAAATGCATCCATCAGCACCATCAGAAAAATGTCTGGACACCCATAATTTCAAGTCTTCTTCCTTCTTTGTTCTGGTCTGAGCATGGATGACTACCTTCGTTGGTGACTTAAACCACAGCTTTATTAGGCCCTTTCAGTTTAGCGAAATTTTGAGATGAAGCATTGCAGGCACGCATTGACCAAAAATATTGGTTCAAAAGCTGAGGACGCAATGTACACAACATATTCTACTGTCGATGAAAGTTTTCTTCTTTCTTGCTCGGCCTCTAGGTAGCTCTGCCTTTGAACTTCCTTTTCGTTTCTTCGTTTTTATATCTGGTGGCGGCTTCACAGTGAGACAGCCTCTTCGTAGGAGGTCCGCGTTGCAACAGGAACAAGAGGCTACTGCGATGGCACCCGGGGGCTTCAGAAGAGAAACCGTGCGGGAAGAGAAATGTAAGCTAAGTTTCTATGTCGCGCCAATTCCGGGTACGTTTCTCGAGGTGCCTAATGCACACCTAGTGACGTTACATGTTCGAGGGCTCGTGATTAACCCGTGTGAACCGACAGTTCGTGTTTACCAATATCCCACTTGCAGCTACAGTCCGAGAAAGAGACAGCCTATAAAATGCCCCGCATAATCCTCCTGCTTGCATCCGTGGTTTACGTATAGCTGACGAAGACTACGGGGATGGAGATACGCATGGGCTCTTCCCCATGTCCATGTCGCGTCTGCGCTGCGCAGTCATGTTTACAATTAAAGTAGCTCTCAAGCTGTTTTATTCAACTTGGAAACCATTCTTTAGCGCCTTGTCTACAGATGGCAGCAAGGGCAGTCTTCTAGCTGTAGGTCCTCACAAGCTGTGCTATCATGTCATCCACACTGTAACAGTTTCGGAACTTCGTTTGAGCTGCCAGTGAGGAAGTCCATAAACTTTTATAAGTTGTGTCGTAGCACGTTTTATTTTAAAAAGCTGGCCTGAAAGAAGCCAGCTGCGGCTGTTTGTTTTCGTTTCGCTATCTATTGAGAAGGTGAGGCAAGCAGAGAAACTGGCAGAGTCTTTTTGCTCCTTTCGTTTTCCGCTGCAGAAAAGGAAGGAGAATGTTGCGCATTCTCTACCCTCCCAGGCAAATAAGTGCTGTGCGTTGTGCTGCGGACGACGCCTCCGAGGGTCTGACCCAGGCCGCGGCGATAATATTTTGGAGGACCGGAACTTAGAGAGTGAGGAAGAAAAATCGTATTCCGAGATTTATATACACGTTAAACTGCTTCGGATTGTCGACGTGAACACGAAGACCCCAGCAATAGCATTTTCTTTTCAAGCGAAGGCTTTACTACTGCTTTCCGTACCTTGTTCGGCCTGTTTAATCATCACGTGAATTTAATTAAAGCAATTGTGAAGTCAGGTGGTGCTGGAAACTTTATTACATACAGGGGAGGTTAGGACGCGCTGATCCTTGGGCCCCAGCACGGCCCCACTGCACTCAAACGTTCATGTCCCGGAGGATCATAACGCTGCAGCCCGGCCTGTGGCGATGGCTTGCTTGACCGGGTCTTTGGAGCGCAGTAGGGTCTCCCAAGCCTCCCAAGTGGTAAAGTGCTTCAGTCCCCACGGGGGAAGATCCGCCGGGCAAAGGAAAAGGATATGATCGAGAGTGGCATTGGGGTGGTGGCAGAGGGTACAGGAGGGGTTTGTGTGGACTTGGTGATAGAGCGAGCGTATATAAGGGGAGGGTAATATGCGTGTTTCGAGCCGCCTCCAAAGTATCTGATGGTAATTTTCGAGGGAGGGATGGAGTGGGGGTACCGCCGACGCTCGGCTTTGCAGGCCTGCGTCAGTTCGCTGAATGAATGCATGAGCTCCCGTGAGAACCCCAGATCGGAGGCCACCAGTGCCCTGTTGAGAGAACCTCGGGCTAAAGCGTTGGCAGCCTCGTTTCCGGGATTACCGGAGTGAGCAGGCACCCATATGAGCTCCATGTGGCGGGACGGGTGCGCGGCGAGGGAGTTCAATATGCGAAATGCAGGGACGTGAACTCTCCCGACGGCGAAATTTAGTATGGCAGATTTAGAGTCCGATAGTATATAAAGGAGCCTCCGTACGCGTGATAGCTAGGGCAATAGCGGCCTCTTCAGTCTCCTCCGAAGTGGCAGTGGCGGATACGTGAAGGGCTAGCAATCGGTTGTTGGGAGGGGTTCGTGATGGCTACAACTGCGTCCTCGCCCGTGCATGCGGCATCCACCCGAACGGCATCCGGTTCCATGCCATAGTGTTTGTGGAGCGCCCGTGCGCGAGCGCTTCGGCGGGATTCGTGGTAGGTGGGGTGCATATTTTTAGGGAGAGGTTTAATAAGTAGTTCGCGGTTAATGTGGTGGGAGACCGGGAGCTGTGTGGTATCCGTGGCTGTTATCCTGATGTCCAGGGTGTGTAGGATGTGTCTGCCGCTGGTGGTTCTCGCGAGACGTATGTATTGTGTCTGTCAGTGGGCCTCGATAAGCTCACTTATCGTGTTGTGTAGGCCTAGCTGGAGGAGTTTTTTGGTTGACGTATTTAGGGGTAGGTGTAGTGCTGTCTTAAATGGTGTTCGGATCATGGCATCCAGGGTGGAGATTTCAGTTGCCTGGAGTTTCAGGTAGGGGAGCGTGAAGAGAAAGCGGCTGAGGACGAAGGCATGATTGAGACTGTAGCGCCCCGCGTGGCTGGCAGTGTGCGTGATTCCGAAAAGGACGAGAGTGCACTCAGCACGCACTGGGGAGAACGCTCGTGACCTTGGCCAGGGCCAGACGCTGCCGCCGCTGCTCCACTGCTGTCTCCTCTCCGACAGCCCTCAATAAATGTGGCCGCGGTTGCCTTCCTGGGCGACCTCCACATTGTGGTGACCCGTCGAGCCGCACCTTCTCCCTCAGCTGCGTTCCTGGATGGCTTACTGGCAGAACCCAGCCTTCGACCCGCCGCTTCCGGCGTTCCGGCCTCAAGACGTCGGAGGGTGGTTCGCTCAATTCGAGGCGGCGCTGTACCTGAACGGCATCAGCATCCAGCCGTTCAAACACGCCGTCCTCTGCGATATCCTCCCGTCCGACCTGCTGCGCCAGCTCGTCAGCCCTGTCTTGGGCTGCCGGCCGTACGACGAGCAGCGCGCTGCCATTATGGCAGACTTCGGCGTCTCCTACTGCCCTCTGACTGTCTACAACACTGCAGACCCGCTGTCGCCGCCGCCAGCAGCTGGCGCAGCAACAGCCTCGCTCTCGCCCACGCCGCCTTCGCCACAGCACTGCCCGCCTCGGCAGCCCCTGTCCGCCTCTACACCACTCCAGCTCAGCATCTCTGGCCCCGCTGTCCATCGTCACGACTCACGAGGTAGGCTCACCATCCGCGTTTCCGCAACTCCTACTCCCACACCTGCCTTCTCCGCTACTTTAGACGCGCCCCATTGCAGCAGTGCCCATCCAGAGATACATTCGGCCCAGTCCCCACCACCTCGCCCACCATTGCCGTTCTTGCCAAAACCTCCGGACACTAAGGACCGCTCTGTGCCTGTCTGCGAGTCGCGTTTTTCGGCACCTCCGTCTGGCTCGGCGCAACAGGCCTCTGCAGCGCTGTCGCAGCCGCGGCCAGCTGATTCTCACGAGCTCTCGGCCAAGCCCCAGCATAGCCTCAGGCCCTGCAAAGGTCCCCAACACTCCAAACATCCCATGAAGCAGAATGAGGAGGCAAAACCGGTCACAGCGGCACAAAGCACGGTGATAGTCACCCGCATTATTTTGCCGAACAACGACGCTGAACCGGTGCCTACGTGCACAGCTCGACGCCAGTGGCAAGGGCGCCACTCGTGCGGCCGCCCGTCACGTTCAAGCCAATCGCTCCAAGGCTGGCTGTGAGCGTGTCCCAGCAGCCCCGAACAGTCCAGCACAGCCACTCCCCTGCCTGGAATCTCGCTGCTCCTGCCGTAGCCTCCCCTATGGGTAGCGGGCAGCTCGGCCGGGCATCATCTGTGCTAATTTCGCGACCCGCAGCACACCTAGCTCCCTCTGCAGTACCACCCCTCCTGGGCCGGCCATCAGCTGCCGCACCTGAACCACCGGCACTGGGTGTACTTCGCAGGCTGACCCGGCTGACCAATCTTATTCACCTGTCCCTCCGCGTCCCTCGATGCCCTCCGAAAGTTCGGCATCAACGCCACAGCCAGAGTCGCCCGCCTGAGTTTCGCCTTCGGACCCAGGCCGGCCTGCACGACTCTTAACTTATACCGACTGATCGTTCAGGGGGGATCCCTGTAGCGCCCCGCGTGGCTGGCAGTGCGCGTGATTCCGAAAAGGACGAGAGTGCACTCAGCACGCACTAGGGAGAACGCTCGTGACCTTGGCCAGCGCCAGACGCTGCCGCCGCTGCTCCGCTGCTGTCTCCTATCCGACAGCCCTCAATAAATGTGGCCGCGGTTGCCTTCCTTGGCGACCTCCACAAGACAACGGGTCATGCTTCTTCATGCCCAGGTGGTGTACAGAAACTCTGCGGATTAGGTGGCATATCGACACCGCCATCTGCTTGAGTTTCTGGATGGTGAGAGTATTTTTCCCGTTGTTCTGGATGTGGAGGCCCAATACCCGGAGAGTGTGTACCTCCGGGATGTACCGGTTTTCCAGTTTCACGGTTTTGGGGCTGTGGGGCAGTTTCGAGTTTTGGGGCTGAGTATGAGGAGCTCCAACTTCTCTGGAGAGCATGAGTCCAATACTCCGCGCATGTGTTTGGGTGAGGGTAGCTGCCGACTGCAGAGTATTCTCAATGTCTCCATCACTGACATGGGTGGTCCATAGATTGATATCATCAGCATAGAAAGTATGCCGAAGGTGCGGAATAGTTTGTACTTTGCGGGCAAGGGGAATGAGTGTGACATTAGAGAGGAAAGGGGAGAGGACAGATCCCTGGGGGGTGCCGACCCCACTAAGGTTGTATGAATGAGATGTGTGGGGACCGAAATGAATTTCGGCCGTGCGGTTTGAAAAGAATGCTTGAATATAGGTGTACATACGTTCACCAATGTTCAAAGGGGAGAGCGCCGCCATGATCGCTTTATGGTCTAGGCGATCAAAGGCCTTGGAGAGATCCAAGACGAGGACAGCTTTTGTGTGGCCCGGTATGAGGAGGTCAAAAATATCCTGTGTAAGCTGTAGCATGGCGTCCTCGTCCGACAGGTGGGGACGGAGGCCCACCATGCCGTGCAGATAGAGTTCTTGCTGCGTCATGTGTTAGGTGAGTCGGGCGAGTGCGACATGCTCCAAAAGCTTGCCCAGGCATGATGTTAGTGAGATGGGACGAAGATTTGCAGGTGTAAGGGGTTTGTGGGGCTTGGGTGTGAATAATATTTTGGCGTGACGCCAGGATTTCGGAAGGGTGCCCCCCTGCCAGCATGTGTTGAAGTACCCCGTGAGCTGGGCAATCGACTGATCGTCCAAATTGTGGAGCATGCTATATGAGATACGGTCAACTCCTGGAGTGGAGTTAGAGCGGAGAGTCAGGAGGGCCGCTCTGACTTCTGCTTCCGTAATCTCCGCTTCGAGATTGCCATTCGGGATGCTCTCCTGAATCTCCGCTCTAACTCCTGCTTCCGTAATCTCCGCGTCGAGGTTGGCATTCGGGATGCCGGCATAGGGCGGCAGGGTATTGATGTACCGGGAGTTGTATGTGTGTTCCTATGTATGTCGATAAGTGCGTCGGGAGAAAGGTCGGTCCTGGGTATAAGGCGTGTGACGTGGTGTTGTCTGGCTGTATTGGATTGCGCGGTGTCAATTAAGTGACAGAGGAGTTGCCAACTGCGTTTGGAGGACAGATTTCCAGCCATACTTTCGCATATCTGTCCCCAGTTGGATCGGAAGAGCTCCTCAGAGTGCTCAGTAATTTGTGTTTGAAGTGCGGCTAGCCGCTTTTTAAAGGTTCGATTGAGCTTTTGCCCTTTCCAGCGCTCTAGGATGCATTGGTGGGTCTCCCATAGGTGGGCCAGGTGAGTGTCGATGGTGGGCATATCTGGTGTGGTGTGAAGCGTTCGAGTATGTGCGGAGACATCGTTCATGAGTGATGCCACCCACTGGTCGATGTCTGTAATAGGGGCGTCAGGATGAGCCGCCCGTACGGCGCGGACCGCATCCCAGTTGGTGAGTTTGTGTGTTAGGTGAAGGGTCGTTCTTTGTTTGTACGGTATTGTAAGGAGAAGATGTAATGATCGCTCCCTAATGTGTGATGTGTTGAGTTCCACGTAATACCAGCAAGGTTGCGGCTCAGTGTCAATTCCGGGCTGGTGTCCGCGCTGATACTGTTGCCAATTCCCGTGGGAGTGT
>JARKHS020008004.1:0-167162 GCA_030143305.2 Amblyomma americanum
GAGCGTCGACGCAGAGCTGATCTCACTTGGGATCGCATAAAACTATCGACTTAAAGAACTACGTGTAAACAGCGTCCGTTGCAGTGCACATGCCTCAACACAAGATGCTTGATAATGTGGGCAGACTATGAAAGGGAGAGTGAGGACGAATCCATTCAACTTTTTTTTTCGTACTAAATTTTTTTTGTTCGGCCACTTATAATTCTGTGCACGTCTGGTCAGCACTGAGAAATTTTGAGCTCTAAGTTGATTATTTTTTCCTGGCTCTCGGTTCAAACTCAATACGTTGATTATGGCGGCCCCAAATAATTATGGATTCTGGGAAATCGCTGGCTACAGGTGGTGCGCTTCAGCTTCAGCGATGAGCAAGCAAAGAAAGGGCTTGACGCCGTCAGAGTTTTGTGGTGGCCCGTGGGAGCGTTGCCGTTTGTTAGTCTTTTCTAGCTCACAAAAGCACTGTTTTCTGTTCTATTTCTCAGTAGAGGAGGCTAATCGCTCTGCCATTAAATAATTAACTGTTAATTCAATAATTAACTGTTAGCACAAGACACGTTTCTATGTGGTGAAAGGCAAGTATTATTCATGTGCACTGAGAAGACATTCTTCAACTCGTCCTTCAGATAGCATCTTCCATGCAAGCTGCCTCGTCGCAGGCAACTTAAATGGAAGCAGTTATGCGCAAGAAAGTTCATTTCGATGCACGCTGCATTAGGTTCCTTGCCCATCACGAACTCGAAATTTCCTTCATATGTTGCATCCTGTTATTTTTCGTATTGCGGCAATGTTCGGTCCAGAGAGAAAACAATCCGCGTAGGAGAAAAAAAAAGATTGTCCTTTCTCTGATCGCATGCTCCTGGCGCACGTAACATTCTCTGTTAGCGTACAATCTGCTGGACCAATCTGCACAACAGCCAATGTAACTGAAGCGATAGGACGTCGTGTAATTAATGGGCTCTCGGTGGCTGTTACGGTTGCGTGTTTCTTCTATGGGAGAGAATTCTTTTGGTGCTCAATAGGCAATGAAAAGCTTGAAAAAGAATATGTGGTGTCAATCATATGCAACGGGTGTTGGCTAGTCATACGAGTACAATTACTAAGTGTAAATTCATTCCCTTCAGCTCGTCTTTTCAGCGATATATCTGTCTTTTTTTTGCTGTGGTTTACGAAAACAAACTGACTGCAATAAAAAACTGTCGTTGAATGACCTCTAAGGTGTAGAGCGTTGTTTCTTTCGGTTTTAATACGCTTTCCTGAGGAGATTCAAGTAAGGTGCTTTTTTTTTAATGACTGCTGGGTCCTGGAACGAAGAAAAAGGCACCTAAGCATTCGCTGGGCTTGTTAATGCCATAAACGCGGTCTGAATGCTCCGCAAGCTTCGCCGTCTTGCGCATAGAAGCGCTCTCTGGGGGTCGGTAACTCGATGTGAGGTTCAAAATGGCGCCACATCATAATCTAGTGCTCCTGTTTCTATTCGTACTTGTTAATATTGGTGAAGTAAACATTTCTGGTGTTCGCACTTTTCGCCCAGCAAGTGTCTAGCTGCAAGGAAGCCTATATTAAGACCTAGTTGTAAATGTGGGATATAAAGAGACATAGCCAAATAATTCGGCAGCCTCCAACTTCCAGTGACATGTAGCCTGCCTTTCACAACCCTCAAATTTTTCCGCAAGAACAAAGCAGCTGACACTGGCGCCTAGTGCCGCCCTTCTTGTTCCAGCAGCTCTTCTTCTGTCGCGTATAATAGTCAAAGCAAAAGCGTCAGCCTGTGGAGCAGAGCACCAGTGCAAAAGAAAGCGGCCTGGCTTCTGTATTTGTCAACAACCGGAGTTTGAAAATATTGAGGTCATTAAGTATTATGCTAAACTAAAATCACCATATCATGCAACAAAATTGTCATTAAAAAATCGAATTCGATCGTAGTGTATTGGGTCAATAACAGACGGATCCTTCGCATTCTTCTTGCTGTTCGTAGCGACAGGACACACTTCCTGCATAATCATCGCCAGTTATAGTGAAGGTTTATGCGGACACAAAGCATTTCGAGGGAAGTAGGGACAATGACTATGTCTGAGACGAGGTAGTCAGAAACGGCAGTCAGTACACCACCTCCGTGAATTTCAGCCCTGTCTAGGCGGTAGATGGTGTAATTTTTTTCCCAGTCAAGCAATTCTGCGTTGCCTATAGCGTTTGAAAGCCACGTTTCTATTAACACCACCACATCAGCAGCCTATGCATCAATTATAGAAGATAGATCATTGCGTTTGTGCACAATACTCCGAATGTTTGTGAAGAGAAACGATAAATTCCGACGGACGACTTCAGGAACACGTTTCTGGGTTAGTATTGAGATGTATCTGCGTTGGTGCGGGTGGTGCCAGACGAAGAGCCGGCTGGACTGCTCTCACTGAGAGGCCCTATTTCGCACACGGTGTCGGTGTCCGCTGAGTAAACATAACATTTATTGCCGATATGAAGTTTGTTATACCGTAGTGAAAATTGTTTGCCGCTTTGAGTGCCAAAATCGAAAAGATTTTTTTCTTTCATAACTTCTGTCCTGCACGGTAGGCTGTGACTTTACCGAATGGTTGCTGACTTTTTATAGTGACTTCAATTTCCGGCTACTCTCTTTTCTGCATTTTTTTTAAATCCCATCACCCATTTCCCCCCGCGCAGGGTAGCAAACCGGTTATTCTTCCGGTTAGCCGCCCTGCCTTTCCTCTTCCTCCACCTCCTCCACCTCTTCTTGTTTGCTGGGCCTTGGTGTGCGGCCAGAGCTGCACTGGCCACCGGAGGAGTGGTTGCCACTGCTTCCATGAGTGCAGCATGGATCGCAGCCGGCCGAGAAATCCCACGTCGCGGCGGGTACGGTGCCCTGAGGATCGCTTGACGCGCTTCTCGCGGTGAGCGGGGAGCCCCAGGTCGTCGCACGACGAATACACAAACCAGAAAAGATCTAAGGCTACTCAGACTGTGAAGGAACACTGAAAATTGGGGACTGGGCTCAGATCGCCTGCCCGCTGGTCGTAGTCTTCCTCATCCTCCTCGATGCTATCCATGCATGCATCTTCGACACTACTTTCGATACAGCTGCACGATATCTTATCCGTACACGCCTATGAGGCAGCTTAGGTTAAGGACAACGCAACGAGCCATGGAGAGAAAAATGACAGGTGTGACGTTAAGGAACAGGAAGGGGTCAGAGCGGGTGAGGGAACAAACGCGGGTTAATGACAGCCTAGCCGAAAACAAGAGGAATAAATGGGCAGGGCATGTGATGCGAAGGCAAGGTAACCGCTGGTCCTTAAGGGTAACGGAGTGGATTCTTAGAGAAGGCAAACGTATTAAGGGGTGGCAGAAAGTTAGGTGGGCGGATTAGGTTAAGAAGTTTGCAGAGATACGGTGGCAGCAGCTGGCAAATGTCAGGGTCAATTGGAGAGACATGGGAGTGGCCTTTGCCCTGCAATGGGCGTAGCCAGGGCGATTATGATGATGGTGATTTTTGTTTCTCTTTTTTTTGCTTGCATTTCTCTTAGCAATCAGCACCGATAGTCGAGCAGCATGTATTGTTGCCCTTGTTGCCTGTCTTTCCTGCAGTGAGGCCGGAGAAACAGTAAGAATCGGTTTGGCTTGAAAAAAACAGGCTTCATCTTGCGGTAGACTGGTGCACCCGAAGGAATTTCCTTCTGTGGGTTACAAACGGCATCTTGCTATTTATTTCACACAAGGGACATGATGAGATTACATGATGAAAAATAAAACACGCTGTCATTGGAAAACCCGGGAAACTTGGAGGGGTTGTTGGCTTGCAGGGGTTATTAGCTCAAGGTAGCCTGGACAGGTTATCGGCTAATGGGAGAAAAAGTAAGGCTTTTCTGCGAGGCAGGTATATGCCTAAGCGAGTTAGTTTGAATCATGCAGTTTCACGTTTGCTCGCGAATGTCGTCAGCAGGGGAAATTATATTTATTTCTTTAGAAGATGGATGTGCCAGCAGCACTGAAGTCTTTCTGGAAATATGGATGGCAGGAAATCTCTCCAAGGTCTCAACCTTCCGTGCGGCAAGGAAGTGATAGCAGCGCAATCATCTTCCGCCATCCAGCCTCCCTCCACAACCCGACGAGTGGATGCACTCATTGTTGGAATTGGATCAGAACGCTACAGGGACAATGTCTCGAGATCGACCGCTTTGCTGCCCGCATGTCCCTCATGGCTCAAGAAGGTTTAGGCAATATTGTCTTTTTCGCCACCTGGTTTCGGTCAGGACGTACTGTCCAGCCAGTTACTGCGGCTGCGAGAAGGAGGTACCGGTCTGCTACGCCGCTCTGGGGCGAAAGAGAAGAGGAAGTGTTAAAGAGAAAGGAGAAAGAGCTTAAATAAAAACGAAGAATATTATTGAAGTACGGACACTGAGTGCGGCAGATTTATAGCCTATCGCACTGGCACGACGCGCCTACGATGCCCCGGCGGACTTCGGCGCTGTGCTAATGACCACGCAAGAGAGCATGCGCTATCGAAAAAAAAATCGAGAAGTGAACTTGCCCACGACTGCACTGCGTGCAACGGTGGTGTGCCACGACTCGAGAGCATCAAGAATGTATAGGCAGAATCACGAGGACAGCAACACGTAAGTTGTTGGAAGTGCACCACACCAAGAGAACCGGCGATGCTTGCTGCAGTGCAACATGAGTTTCTATGCTTAATTTGGACAGAGAAACTTCTGGACCGTTGTTATCGACGTGCTTGCACACTGGCTTGATTGCACTTCTTTTTTTTGAGCATTAAGGACCCGGTTCAACGGCGAAACCATCGAGGTTTTGCGTTGGCCTGCCGAGAAAATTCGGGATTGGTCGAGAGGGTCGTGATGTCACAACCAAACTTCAAACACCCCGCAACGATCACCGAGTACAAAAATGAGGAGGTTACTACACAAGACTTCCTTGTTCTACAAGGTGGTGACATCATTTCAGCCCCATTGCGTAGTTCATCTGAAGAAAGAAAAGCAATTGCACCGAAAATAAAAATGGTCGAACCGGAACTCGAACCACTGGCCCTCGGTTCGTGAGCCGGCCACGCTCGCTGCCCTCGACCACTGAGGAACGTTCATTATAATTACTTAAAGGGAGGCGTTGTGGGCCTTAAGGTAAATAAAACTAATAGAATAGATAGATAAAGAGGAGGAGGGAAAGACAGGGATGTTAACCAGAAAGTGGTTCCGGTTGGCTACCCTGCACTGGGGAAGAGGGATTAGGGGGCTAAAAGGAGGAAGAGAGAAGAGGAGAAAGGCATAGCGCACACACACACGCACAACGCTGTCACAATTTGTCACTCAATCCAGTCGCTCTCAAGTAGGCAAAGAGTGCCTTGTATGCCTTGAGGGCAGTAGACTGCTGTGGCCACGGACCGACGATCTTTTGCTCTGTTAATGGGCGAGGATCGAGGCGGTCCAGGGCACAACACAGTGTATGTCTTGCACTCGCAAATACAGGGCACTCACAGAGAAGATGAGCGATGGTCTCCTCATAACCCCAGCTTTCACAGGCAGGACTGTCGGCCATCCCCATCCGGAAGGCATAGTGGTTGGTAAAAGCAACGCCGATCTATAAACGACATAACAATGTTGCGTCGCGACGTGCTAAGTTACGTGGAACACGAAGGCGCAGTCCAGGGTCCAGTGCTTTGAGGCAGAGGTTGCAAAACTCTCCCGTGTTCCACGCTAAAAGTGTGAGCTCCAGCGCCAAAGGGCGAAGCCCACACGCTGCGTCAGGTCTTGATATTGGGATCCTCACTGGAAGTCTGTCGTTGTGAGCCGAACGCGCAGCCGCATCGGCCTGGTGATTACCGTTAATACCACAGTGTCCTGGCAGCCATTGAAAAATGATGTCATGACCTTTGGAAACGGTGCCGTGGTACAGTAGACGGATCTCAGCAACAAGTTTTTCCTGCGACCCGCGGCGTAGCGCAGCTTGCAGGGCTTGAAGGGCTGCTTTAGAGTCGGTGAAAACCGTCCAGTCATGTGGAGGTTCCTGACTGATGAACTCTACCGCAGCCCGTAAGGCTGCGAGTTCCGCACCAGTTGAAGATGTTGGATAGGTCGTCTTCACTTTCATGAAGATGGATATGGCCGGTATCACCACCGACCCCGTATAACTGGTCGAGTGAACTGATCCATCTGTGTAAACATGTATGCGGTGACTGTGGTAAGAATGCAGGCGATTCAATGTCAGTTGTTTGAGGGCGGGTAGTGATACACCAGCTTTTTTCGTAATTCCAGGAATATAGAGGTGAACCCGAGGTTCATGAAGACACCATAAGGGTGAGCACGGTCTTGACGCAGGAATGAACTCCGATGGAAGATATGCGCGATGAGCTTCAATGACTTTGGCGAATGCAGTACGCGGCCTAATTATTGGGAGTGTTGCGAGGTGATGACAGGGAACCCGTGTGAGGTGCCGAATATGTGTTCTCATGGTGTAAATAGCAATGTATGTAGTAACAGGATGTTCCCGGGCAACAAGAACAGTTGCTGCTGTTGATGCACATTTAGGCAGTCCAAGGCAGATACGGAGACCTTGCGCTTGCACAATTTGAAGAGTCTTGATATTTGTCTTTCTAATGGAACTGAATATCGGAAGACTGTACCGCATGTAGCCCAGAAATAGGGAATGGTACAGTTGCAGCATAGAGCGCACTGATGCGCCCCAGGACTTTCCCCCGAGGAAGGAGAGGACGTGGACAATCGCAATTAGTCTCTTTCTCATGTCGTAGACATGTGGACTCCACGAGAGGTTCCTGTCGATGACAACACCAAGGAATCTGTGGCTTCTCTCATAGGGAATGGCTTCACCATTAATGCGAATGGTGTAGCGTGACATTATTTTGCGTGTGAACGCCACAAGTGAACACTTTTCGGTAGAAATGTTCAGGCCCTGCAAGCGAAGATAAGATGTCAATATCGATGCCGCCTTTTTAGTCTTGCACGAACTGGAGGACGGGTCACCCCTGATGCCCAAATACAGATGTCGTATGCATATACCGAGATCTGAGCAGATTGTGGCAATACGTCGACCAGGCCGATGAGAGCAAGGTTGAAGAGAACTGGGCTCAGCACTGCACCCTGAGGGACTCCGCGCGAATTTCAGTGTAAGGACGTAGGTCCGTCCGCAGTCAGGACAAGAAACGACCTCTATGATAAATAGCTGCGTATCCAGCTGAACGTGCAGCCTCCGATCTCAGCAACTTCCATTGCGTCCAAAATGGCCTGATGCGTTACGTTGTCGTATGCGCCCTTGATATCCAAAAACAATGCCACGGTCAATCTTTTCAAACTTTTGCTGTGGTGCACCGACGTTACAAGGTCAACCACGTTGTCGATAGAAGAGCGGCCCCGTCGAAACCCAGACATGAAGGTTGGATAAATCTGATATCGCTCCAAGTACCATTCCACGCGTGTGAGCAGCATTCTTTCCATGACTTTGCCGACGCAGCTGGCGAGTGCAAATGGACGGTATGATCAAAGGTCGAGCGGTGATTTCCCCGGCTTAAGAAGTGGAACCAGACGAATGGTCTTCCAATCATGAGGAACTATGCCAGTAGTCCATGACATGTTATAAGTTTCCAAAATAGGACTGATGCTTGGGCGAGTTGGTATGCCATGTTAAAGAAGAACAGCGCGAAAAGACAAGGACCACAGGATGATACACAAAGACAAGCGCTAAGATGTGGTCCTGTGGTCCTTGTCTTTTCGCGCTGTTCTTCTTTCCAAAATAGCCCGTCGTGCTTCTTTGCGAAGGTTGGAAAGTGCGGAGTACGTCACACCATCGGGCCCTGGTGATGATGACCTTCTACAACAAGCCAGCGCAGCATCAAGTTCTTCCATGGAGAATAGTGCATCCATCCGAGAATCCCGTGAGGGTGGAACATTGTTGCAGTGCAGCGTTGCGCCTGGATTCGGAGGGCCTGTTATTCTTGCGCAGAAATCTTCAGCTACCTCAACCACACTGCGCCTTTGGTGGAGCGCTACGGATTTGAACGGGTAGCGCTGTTGAGGGTACGTGCGAAGACCCCGAATTACACTCTAAACGCGTGAGAAAGGCTTCCGTGGATCAAGTGTTTGTCAAAATGTCCTCCACCGTTGTGTTTGCAGTGCCTGAATTCTGCGCTGAATCTTCTTCTGTATGAGCCTAGCATCTCTTAGGTCTAGGCGCGACTTTGTGCGTCGGTATCTGCACTCTGCCCTGCGCCGTTGTGATCGCAGTCGCTGCAATTCGAAGTCAAAATCGGTGTAGTTAGCGACAGGGTTAAAGGGGCAGGTGGCGTGTTCCATGGCCTCCTTAATTTTTTGTTCAAGACCGGTAGAGGAGCCCTCTGCGCAAGCAGCCTCCATAAGTAATTTAAAAACTGTCCAGTCAATGCGCTGCCTACACGTGGCTGGGGAAAATGTGGAATGGCCGGTAATAATCAGATAGGTTGGGATATGGTCGCTGCCATGGGTTTCTACATCCGAAAACCACCGGACGCTGTTTTTAAGGCACTTTGAAATGAAAGTCAAGTCCAAGCACCTGCTGTAAGTCACCCCTCGTATATAGGTCGGGCTTCCGTCATTCAGGCACTGGAGTTCATGGTCAGAGGCGAAGGACACAAGCTGCCTTCCCCTAACGTCCATCCTAACGCCTCCCCACATGGTGTGATGAGCATTGAAGTCACCCATAATAACCCACGGAGCAGGTGTAGCTGCCATCAAACCACTCAACCTTCTGGCGTCGAAACGACTTGATGGCGCCAAGTACACCACCAGTAGCGTAAACGTCAGGTCACGGCTCTTCACTGTAAGGCAAACGTACTGATTGTCTTCGTTCGGAGGAACTGAATGTTGCACATATGTAAATTCACGTGGAATGTAGACGATCACTTTGCTGGATCTGTTGCACGTGGGTGATGAAAATGCCTCGTAACCGGATATTCGCAAAATTGCCGAGGTCTTCGGTTCACAAATCACAAGAATGGGGAAGTTATTCTCGTAGGCGTAGTGCCGTAAATCGGAAATCCGGGACTGGAGCCCACGAGCATTCCATTGGAAAATGAAAGCTTGCTTGACTTTCTTTTGAAAAGACAGGTGCGAAGGAGCCATGATGCCGTCTACTGTAGAGCCGCAAGAACTGGATGTAGCGCGTCCAGCACTTGAAGTGCGCTATGTGCTGCTGGCGTGTGTAGGCTGGAAAGCAGAGCACGCATGGCATTCATTAGTGTCGTGAGCATTGCAATCACTTGCATATCTTGGCCATGGCCTTGATCGTGCCTGTTGGCTGGATCAGTCGTAGGCGCTGCACACTGCCCTGAGTGCGCCAACATCCCTGACGCAGTAGGCGTAGAAGGCTTTGGCAGTGGTGGCCAAGTTGCATCTGAGGCAGCAGGTCCAGCCTCACCAAGCGCCGGGCTCCCTTGATTTGGCACGGTTTTTGGTGGAGGCAGACAAGCTGCAGTTGGGTTTGGGGCATTATTGTCAAATGTGACTGCTTTCTTTGACGACCTGCGGCGGCGCGAACGACGTCGTCGCACCTTTGCGGCGGCTTGTTCGTGCGTAGAATGGTCGCGTACCATTTGCTTCAGTACCGCCCGCTCGGTATTTAGACGGGGGCAGTCTTTCGAGGAAGAGTTATGAGGGCCGTGGCAGTTGGCGCACTTCAAGGTAGCCGCGCGGAAAACATCACCGCTGTGTGACTCGGAGCATCGCGGGCACACGATGGAGTTGATGCAGACGCTGCTCACGTGGCCGATCCTCATGCACTACCTGCATTGAAGTGGCTTAGGCACAAAAGGTCGAACTGGATGACGAAAGTGCCCAACCTTCACGTACGATTGTATGCAGTCACCCTCGAAGGTCAGCTTGATGCATGGAGATCTGCCTAACCGCTGAACTTGATGGAAATGCCGTCGGTTGCCGGCTTGATTAACATGGGTAAAGCTGCATCACAGATGGCGATATTGGCGTTGTAGATTACTCCAGCCGTAGTGCCGCTGTCCTGGAGAATAGGGGGGCATACACTGATGTTGCCGAGTTTTGTGATTGCGGTTAAATTAACTAGTGAACTTCGCTCCACCACATAAATGGCAATGACGTTTCTGAACGGGTTGATTCTGACATCTTTTATGCCTCCCGGTACAAGGCTCTCCAGATAAATAGAGATGGCTTGCCTGTTCAGTAGGTTCAAGTTGTCCGTTGAGTTCAACGGCACAAACAAGGCTGTATGCGCTCAGGAACTTCGCGCCGTGATGATCGTTGGCGTTCTTGATGGGGACACCGTGGACGTGCTCGATGAGGACGATTCGGCTCGTCGACGCAGTCTGCGCTTGGCCTTCTTGCCAACAACCGGTATGAAACCGTCGTCGGCCGAGGACGAGGAGTCTTCACTTGGCACCGAGTACACAACAGTGCCCTGGCTGCTCGAGTCACTCTGGCGGTGCAGGCGCTTCCTCTGGGCGGCTGCTGCCGACCCACCGGGTTCCAATAGAGGCACAGCAGCCTCCAATTCAATCGCCGTGGCAAAAAAGGAGCGGCGCCTCCCTGATTATAGCACAAATTACCAAAAATCTGCACAGACGTGAAGGCAGCGTTCTGATATAATAAAATAAAGAAAAGTGTCCGTGTCTGCGAAGTGATATCAAATAGGACCCCAGTCCGCTGAAGGGACCCATTAAAGGGCCACAGAAAGGGGTGTTTGAGCTTGGTTTTAAAATGCTTGCACTCGGTAGAGTACAGGCCACTGAGCGTCCATGCCGCGTAGGAGACCTCAAAAGCGAGCCGGAAATTTACATTACATTTTTAAAAATTCCCGCTTTCACAACTCGCGGCGACGCATGGTGCCGGGCTTTCGCGCGAAAACCTGGCATACGACGTCACGTCGTGCAAATGACGTCCGCAGCCGAAGATTATCTTTGGTTCACAGCGCCAAATTCTTTCAGACGTCACGCGCTACCGCGGCCGCGGCCACTACGCGCGCATCGCTGCCGGCGGAGGTAGGGGAGGGGCCGAGTGAGTGGGGCCGGCGGAGGAACGCCGCTGTATTAGCGTGCGAGAGAAGAAAAGGCGCGAAGACGCGGAAGTTCAAATTTCGTCTGTATGTAACTCAACCACTATCAAGAAGCTTAGCACCTATGTCGCCCAAGTTACAGGTATCTTTAGGCGGATCTTCCTCAGAAACAAAGGCCTGCGAGAGCACTGTCTCCGGAGATTAGTACAAGCATTCACAGTGAGTAGGATTGCATACGCGACTCCACCTCTGCATCTTAGTCAGCAAGAGGAGGATGAAATAGACAAGTTAATAAGAAATGCATACAAAAGAGCTCTTAGCATCCCACCTAACTCCTCAACGGAGAGACTGCTTAGTATGGGAGTCCACAATACCTGTGCGGAGATCACTAGGACAGTAAGAGAAGCGCTAATTTGGAGGCTTAGCTCCTCAATAGCAGGCAGACAGATCCTTAATGACATAGGGGAGAGCGAGAGGAAACCCCCGTATACTCCAGAGCTAATCCCCTTAGAAATACAGAAGCATCTCAAAATTGCCAATATACCTAAGAACATGCACCCGGAGCACAATAAAGAAAGGAGAAGACATAGTGCTCGAACAATAACGAACAATCTTGCCCGGGACCCGCCGGGTAACAAAGCCTTCTGTGACGCAGCCTGTGGGTCCGATGGCGCCTCGGTCATTGCCGCCGTTGATGGGAATGGGGAGAAAGTGACTGTAGCATCAATTAACACTAGGAATGCGTTAGTGGCAGAGGAGGCTGCTATTGCCCTAGCGTGCGCCAGTACCAAAGCCAAGATCACATTGTTTGACAGTAAGGCAGCTGTTCACAACTTTTGTAAGCGGGTGGTCTCTATTCAAGCCGCCAAATTACCAAGCAGAGAGGTCTCCCTCATATAGGTTCCTGCTCATGAGGGCATTCCGGGGAATGAGGCTGCTCACAGCTTCACTCGAGAATTATACATCCGAGCTGCTCTGGAAGTGCCTCTGAGTGGGAATAAAGGCCCTCTGATAGCGTATAAAGAAGTCACCGAAACATATAGACTGGATAAGAGAAAACTCCCACTTCCGGATAGGTCACTCACTCCAAAGGAGTGCAGGGCCTGGAGGAGGCTTCAGGTCAACAGATTCTTTCATTACTCCATACTACACGATGAATACACTGGGGAGCCTCAGCTCTGCAGTAGCTGCCACAGAATGACTTCGCAAAATCACTTATTTTGGGAGTGTCAGGATTCTCCTGGGGCTAAATCACAAAGCATCCCAGACCTTGGCACCTGGGAAGAGCTGATCCAGAGCCACGACCCGGATTAGCAAAGACTCATCATGCGTCAGGCGGAGACAGCTTGCTAAAAGACTCTCTCAGGGGTCTCCGGTGCTGAGAGCAGGCTGGCAGGCACCCCCTCCTAATTGCTGCACCCCGACCATGAGGCCCTATGATGACGGAAATAAAGTTCATTCATTCATTCATTCATTCATTCATTCATTCATTCATTCATTCATTCATTCATTCATTCATTCATTCATTCAGCTTCCAAAACGGCATTAAAATAATTCTTGCTTGAGTATAATTATGAAGTGGTGTCTTTTAAGATCCCAGACATATCGCCACGTTATTGCGAGCCCCTGTCTGGGCCCCTTTAATGCTATCGCGTCATAGCTTTAAGGCAAAGCTTAAGCGTCCCGGAATTTATTTGTGTCACTGCCTATTAAACGGTTAATTTGAAGGAAATAACAAAACAGCCGAAAGTGCTAGCACTATCCCGTCAGCTTCGTCTCCTGTGTGTGTGTCTTTCATTCTTAAACATTTTGTCCTTAATAAAAGGCATGAACCAACTCGCCCAGCAACAGGCACTTCAGAGCAGAGCCTTTAAAGAGGCTGTAAAATTAGCAACTCAAGAGGCTGGCCCTGCAGTAAAACGCATACGTTTTCATCGTGGCTTTGGAAGTTGCGTTCACACACGGCTGCGGCGCACGAAAGACCGAAACATAACGCTACCGACCAGAGCGACCAGCGATAAACGAATAAAGTAAGCCTAAAGAAAGAGCGCGCGCGCGCGCGTGTGTGTTTTTAATGGCTTTTATGGGGGTTTAACGTCCCAAAGCGACTCAGGCTATGAGAGACGCCGTAGTGAAGGGCTCCGGGAATTTCGACCACCTGGGGGTTCTTTAACGTGCACTGACATCGCACAGTACACGGGCCTCTAGAATTTCGCCTCCATCGAAATTCGACCGCCGCGGCCGGGATTGAACCCGCGTCTTTCGGGCCAGCAGCCGAGCACCATAACCACTGAGCCACCGCGGCGGCGCGCGCGCGCGCACGCGTGTGCGTGCGTGCGTGTGTGTGTGTGAGAGAGAGAGGAAACTCGGCGATGAACCTTTTAGGAAGTACTCGCGCACGCCGAGGTTCCAAGCGCCTATCCTCTTTAATCGCACCGGTTATGGCCCAACCTTTGCTCAGTTCGTGCGCACATTTACAGCTGTACGCTGGCGGTGGGACTTTCTGCAGCTCCGAAGCCAGAGCACGAAAACAAGATCGGATCACGAAGATTCTCAAGAGCGAGCGGATGCAGCCCTTTCAGCGTAGCCGCAGGGGATCCCGATCTTGTCCATGCTTGACAAAGACTGGCGCTTTCCTGCCCCCACAGGGGAACGGCGTGGCACACGAAAGCTTGCGCGCTCCCTTCGAGCACGCCATGCAGCGATCTGCAAGAACAGAAGGCCGACAGCGACCGCGCGTCGCTGCCGCGTGCGCTCTGGCGGCATGGAAGCGTTCGGGCAATCTCGTCCTCTATAGGCTACTCCTTGCTTACGCGGATGACTCACCAATCGTCGTCCTGCTCATTCCCTCTCGTTGAGTGCACTGATTCAGTAAAATATCTTGCAGTCTACTTCGATTCAAACTTGGCGTGGAACAAACAGATGTCCTTTATTTGATCACGACTTCGTCAAACTGCTTGTTTAATGTACCGTTTACGATCGCTTGTTTCACTGCGAATAAAAAAAATTATCCTGCATTCCTTGCATACTCGGCTGTACGGTATTGGATAGCCTGTTGTTTTCAACTGTTCATTGTTTTGGAAAGAAAAATTAATGGACTACTCAAGAGCATTCTTAAAAGTATTGTCTATAATACCAATCCTGCTGCGCCTGGGCCTACGTTGTTCAAGTATTTAAAACTTCAGGATTTTACACTCTTTTTCTCTCCTTCGTTGTTCCCAAATACATTTGGCACACTGACTTCCGTCAGTGACACAGCATCAGGAGAACTTTACGTAGCAATACTGGTTTTGAAATACCTTCAATAAGAACACGTTGCTGAAAAAGCCTAAGAATGTACTGCATTCCCCAGACCTTTAATCACCTTCCTAAAACAAAACAAACAACGCGATCTGGAGTAAAAAGAGCGTTAATTGAACTTAAAAACTAATTGGGGCATAGTGCTTTAAATCTGCTTTTATAATCTTTTGGAGCATCCGATACACTTAATTCCCTCACTGTGTATGTGCACAACGGCATTGTTCATGAAATATGGATCTTCTTTCCTTTATTTTGCCTCCCTGTTTATGTTGATGTCATTGAAAGAATTAGACATGCATGAACCGTTTATCTAACGCAGTTGTAAAATGCCATTTTGAGTTTTCAGTGTTCCCCTAAGAGTATGATTAAAAGCTTTTATTTTATTGAAATAGTGCATACCATTGTCTCTGAACTCTGGATCTGCACCGCTGCTGGCCACTGACATACAGGCAATGTAGAGGCTTCGGCAGGACCAGCAACATATCATGTGAATTCAATGAGGAGTAAGAGGTATTAAATTATTATTATTATTATTATTATTATTATTATTATTATTATTATTATTATTATTATTATTATTATTATTATTATTATTATTATTATTATTATTATTATTATTATTATTAGTCGGCGGCAGTCGGCGGAATTATCAGTCGGGATGTCGGCGGCGATTACGTTGCCCAACGCTGACACATCGTATTTCAACAGGCGGTGGTGCCTTGGATGCGGCTCCCGGGATACCCCGGATGCCACTATCAGCTTCGTCGAAGCTAACCGTCCTGGCGCTTCTGGCGGAAAACACCAACTTCGTCTGAAAACCTGAATTCATCGGAAAATTACATAAACCAACGGACATCGCGGGATTCTCTGCAGTCGGCGGCGAGCACGTTTGCCAACGCTGACACATTGTATTTCAACAGGTAGCGTGTTTTTTTCATTGCCTGCATTCTTAATTTGTATTTTGAAGCCGACAGCACTCCGTGTATACGCTCCCTACATGTTACAATACCTAATAATACTACTGAATGCATTGCTAGCCACAAAGAAGTGCCCGATGATGGCAAGTTCATGACCTGTGCGAATTGTACGCTACCGTACCACTTAGGTCAGACATGTTTCGGAATTGCTCCGAGTACCTTCAATACAATGGGCCCAGCCAAAAGGGGCATGTGGGTGTGTGAAACATGCAGAGAAGCAGAAAACGCGCTGGTGGTTCCGCCTTTCAGGTAGAGGCATCCAATGCTGGTGAAGGTGCAGGCGTGGATTCACGTTTGCTTTTGGAACTGGTCGAGATAAAAAAGTCTAGAATGTCTGCCTGAGTTTAACAAAAAGGTTGATACATTGCTCCTCTTGAAAGCCGAAGTTGTCATCTTAATCCAGTCAATTCGTGAACTGGAGGACTCGGTGACGTTTCTAGCAAAGCAATATAATTCCATTCTTGATGAAATGAAGACCGCCAAGGAACAAGCAACGTCTAGAGATGTGGAGCTCACCGCCCTCCGAGCAACAGTTCAGGCACAAGCCGAACAGCTAGAGCGACTGCAGGTTGACATGAATGAGAGCGGGCAATACAGCCGCAACATGAACTTGGCAATCCATGGTCTCCCAGAAAAAGAGAACGAAAAACTGAAGGAAGTACTGTATGATATTGCTGAAAAATTACACCTCCAGAATTTTTCTCTGTCGGAGGTTGAGGCGATTCATCGTCTGCCGGGCAAACGTGACTATATTCCGAGGGTCTTTGTGCGCTTGACTTCAACTGCTGCCAGAAGCAATTTGTTCGAACCCCGGGGATAGCTTCTACAACTCTCATAACCGGGTTCACTTGAAAAGATATTTTTGAACGAAAACCTGACAAGACTAAACCGTGACCTATTCTGGCGTGCTAGGAACAGAGCAAAGCAAATGGCGTACAAATTTGACGGGGTGAAGCGTGGCAACATTTTTTCGAAAAAGAGTGAAGGATCGTGTCTTCTTCGAATAATCAGACAAGCAGACTTGGATAATATTGTGTAGCTATCATGGCTAACACGTGCTACCAGCTTCCAAACTTTCAGTCGTTCAAGGACACTTTTGGTGTGGGCGTTGATAATGATTTCACTATTGTAGATACCAATATAAGGAGCGTTCGCATATACTGGGAAGAATTCAAGCTTGTCGCTACATCAGGAATAGGATTCATTGATATATTTGTGTGGACAGAAATCAATACTTCAGATGATTGCTTGAGTACATTTTCAGTGCCAGGCTATCAGAGTCGTTTTGTGACAAGGCCTCATCGTCGAGGTGGTGGAATGGCCATCTTTGTAAGTGATAAATTTGATGTTTCATCAATGGACGTGAACTTCGCGCATGCAGAATGTTTAGCGTTGATTACAACTTGCGGCGCCCGGTGTCTAAGTTTGTTGGCTGTATGCCAGCCGCCGTGCTCTAGTATCACCCGATTTCTGTTAGAACTCGGAGAAATATTGCACCTCTGGAATTACGCGGAAGAAATATGTTTTGTAGGGGACTTAAATATGAATACATTGTGCCCTACAATGGGCACCGTTTCCGATTACTTGTCTCTCCCTGTCCTCATATGGTTTAATAAATACAATAACTGTTCCCACCCGTGAAGAAATGGTTAATGATCATCTAACTAGTTCATGCATAGACCACATTGTCTTACGTGCTCCTAACTACTCCATTAAGTCCTGTGTTATATTACGGCGCTTCGCGGTAACGACAAGCAACCACAATGTGGTTGCTTGTCGTTCGTCTCTATCTTTTCCTTTATCAAATACTTCAAGAAACCCTTTTCCAAATAACCTCATCTATATCACATTAGCTGACCATAAATTCTTAGATAGCTTAATTAGCAGCTTTAACTAGTTTGCCATAACTGAATCTAATTCACCGCATAAGGTCTATAGTATCTTCTGCGACCAAATAAGAAAGTTTGAGAGCGATTCTAAACGCGTCGTAATAAAAAAGCGCCCAAGATAATATAACTGGTTGACCGCTGACGTAATGCGTGCCATTTCATACAGAGACATACTATGGAGACGGTGTAAGCGGGTGCCAAAAAAATCAAGCCTTACGGCTGGAGTATACAGCCGCAAGAAGTAGAGTGGTCGCTCTGCTAAGGTCCACGAAGCGCAAGTACTTTTTCAAGAATTTCGCCAGTCGTCAAAGAATGTCGCTAAAACGTGGGCACTGATAAACCATCTTCGCGGCAAAAATTCTGCAAGTACCTCCCCGCTTTCCTTGTTTCCGGGAGATTGCATCGAAGTCGCAGACTATATTTCGCTACGTCGTCACCATCGATTAAAAGTTAAGGAAATTAACTGTAAATCAGAGATGTACAAATATGCTTTTTTCCCTAGGTCTATAAGAGATTGGAACCGGCTCTCTGAAGAGGTGGTACTAATTACGTCAGGTGATTTATTCTCTTCATCTCTGTGAAAGCTGTTTTTAGGCTGTATTACTGTTGCATCATGGTTGCATTGTATGTGCTGCACTTTGTTACCTTTCTTTTCGTTTGTATGATGTGTTATTCCCCCCCACTGTAATGCCACTTGTGGCGCTGTGGGTATTACAATAAACAAATAAACAAATCGTTTTTTCGCACTGGCCTCAGAGAAAGCATCTTCCAGTCAGACATAATAATACACCTTGAAAGAATCAAACTCTGCGTCCGCTTTTCTAGCCAACATTACAAAACAAGAACTGCGTGATATAATCTTTAGCTTCAAGCGAAATAAACCTCCTGGTATTGGCGGCTTGTCAGCAAATTTGCCCCAAAGAAACTTCGAGGCATTCTCTAATGTTCTGATTTTCCTGCTGAATGGTTTTCTGCGCACCGCGTTTTTCCCAGATGAACTTATAACTGCTATAGTTTAACCGCTATTTAAAGGCGGACAAAAAGACAATATGAAAAACTATCAACCCAGCTCGATCTTGCCTATACTTTCCCAAATAATCGAAAAATTTCTTTTGAGGTCCATATCATCCTTTGTCGAAAAATTTTTTATTTTGTCAACCCGACAGTTTGGTGGCGTTCCTGGTCGTGGTACTGTAGCTGTTCTGGAAGAGTCCACCGAAGTAACTTTTTTCAGCTTTCGATCGAAATTTGTTAAGTGTTGCTTTATTTTTAGACATTTCTAAAGCTTTTAAAACAGTTCATCACGGTATTTTATTCGAAAACCTATACACCACAGGTTTCAGAGGTCCGTTTTACAATGTGCTCAAGAATTATCTTTCCTGTCGGTCACAAGTTTTTGTTTTAGACGGGATGACAAATGTAAGTAGTCAACTTCCATTCATGGCCGGAGTTTCGCATGGCTCCTCATTATCACCTCTTCTGTTCAATTTGTTTTTTAATGGCTTATCTCAAGTAATTTCAGAATGTGTAATATTTCAATACGCCGACGACACTGTTTTGCTTTCCAAGCACTTCTCTTACTACATAGTCATTACTAATATCCTAAATAATATACACAAAACAATGACTTGGTTCACTAATAACTGCTTGTAGGTTAACCCGATTAAAAAAAATTCGTTTGCTTCAGATCCTTATTAAAACTAACAGCTATAGGTGCGCCGGTTTTTCTACAATTTCACGACTATTTTCCCTGTCGGTGCGTGCCGGTCACCTATTTGAATTCGGTAAAATACTTGAGAGTCTTCTTCTAGAGTGATATGTCTTGGCACAGCCAGCTATCACATGTTTGTGATCAGCTTCGGAGCGCGGCCTGGTTGTTTTTCTATATAAAATCTATAGTTCCTTTTCACATAAAAAACTATTGCGCATGCTTTGGTGTACAGCACTCTCCGATAAGGGATTACTGTTTTTGCTTTTTGCTCAGCCAGATGGCAAAACAGAGTTGACCGTTTATTAAAAAAATATATTAAGAAATATAGCATATAACGCCCCGTTTTCTGTGTCCGATATTATTTTCACAGCCCTTGGTCTTCCATGCTTTCGAACACTTTGTACAGACTGTAGTGGTACGACATTTCTGGGACTGCAGTTTCAAAATACGTCATACAGCTTCCCGAAGCCTGCGTATCCATTCGTTTTGAGCGGCCGCGCTCCTCAGCCAGGTATGAAGAAGCCAGGCGCTGGGTTTATCTTCCCCAAATTTTTAATGATTTGCCAGAAGAAGTGTTTTCCGCAACATAAAAAAGCGCTAAACATCATGGTTCACTCATTGTAACACGGTTCCTATATGTCTAAAAAATATTCATGATCAGGCACGAAGTGTTAAATTACTATAATCTTAACGTAGGTTCCATGCTGTTTATGTTCATTCCTTGTTGATGTTACTTTTCCTAACCTGTTACACCTTGGTCACTATTCATTTCGTGTTAGTATTGCGTTGATATGTGGTGTTTATATTATGTTCACATTTTATGTTTATATTGCACGTTCGTCTGCCGACTTTGCCGGGCCAAGTCCCTTAAGCCAATAGAGGCTTTGACAGGCCCGTTTCATTGCTCTGCACATGTTATGTGCAATAAAAGATTTATTATTATTATTATTATTATTATTATAAATATTGCTATCATTGATAACTAATTTTTCTTGATGCCTTTTACGAGGATGGCATATCCAGCGCTCCACGTCATCCTAGATAAACCCTTAACTTATAAATGTAAGAGGACTCTAAAATGGCGCCGGTGGTTGTCACGTGAGAAAACACGTCTTTATCCGCATCTCTGTTTGCTCACTACTTTCTCGGCTAGTTTTTATGGCCTGCGTCTAGGGAAACATTTCTAGAGCGTCTCAACTTTAGCTTGTCAGTTCATGCTTCCACGCTGTAACGCATCGAAGACAAGGGACAAAGAACGCGATGAACACACCCGCCGGAATGAATTATTTCTGTCCTATCTTGTCGAGCAGAGATCAAAGAGATGTCTTATTAGGCATACTTGCAAAAACATCACAAAACACAGTCCATTGATACAAGCAGTAACTTCCCTTCGATATTAAGGTAACCTTAAACTCTTATCACAGCGATCTTGGTGGCGTCTTATGAGTCAGGACAAATAACCGCAAACAAAGAAGAGCTATATGGACAAGGTCCAGGCGGCTGTGGCTTATTTAGCTTCTCGGCGAGGTCTCCAGCCTCCTGCTCAGCCGCAGCTACAGTCGAGACCAGCAAGGCGCCTGTGTATTACGGTCAACTGCGCTCCTTCAAGCGAGGGCCGCGGCATTAGTGTCCCGTGATTGCACCGATTAAGCCATTGTTAATGTTTTCTAGGTCCCTACAAATTTTCTTTACATGCAATTAGATATCTGTGCCTGTGTGTGCCTGCATGAGGCGGCAGTTTAGTAAAGCATTGTCGTTGCGCTCATCAAACTTAAATCAACGCTAGACAAAACGATACCCAACTAACGGGGTCCACTACTGTGTCAACGGGAGTTTCAAACCTTGGGCTATGGCACAAATAGGCCCAATTTTCGGCTCAGAAGTAGGTCAACAGTCTTTTGCAATCCCTTCATGGAGGACTCACGTCACTTCCGCAAAGCTGTGGGTAATTTATGAAGGTCGATGCAAGTTAAGCCCAAAGACCGAAGGCTGTCGAAAGAAAGGTGTCTGAACTTTGTCTCTTCTGCCACATAAGCCGACGTAGATAGAGTATACAAGGTGTTTTACCTAAGATGTTCTACAATTTTTAAAGACAGGTTTTTCGAGTTAGAAGGCCGCGTTTGTCAGCATAAAATTTTCAGCAGTGTAGGGCTTCAAAATACTCCAAATACGTTCTGAATAGTAAGCCGGTTAGCTAATATTGAATAGTTAACTCTTTAACTAACACTGTAACAACCTTGTTACACAGGCAGAGTCAACCGCGGTTAGCGTAACCGGGGTTATCTGCTTATTTATTCAGGCATACCATCATCACCATCAGCCTGGTGGCCTCCTCCTGCAGGGCAAAGGCCTGTCTCATATCTCTCCAATTAACTTAGTCCTGAGCCAGCTGCGGACGCCCTACCCCGCAAACTTCTTAATCTCGTCCGCTCGCCTAAATTTCAGCCACCCCTGCTACGCTTGCCTTCTCTTGGAATCTTCTGCGTTGCCCTTAACGACTGTCGTTGACCTTGCATTCGTATTACATGCCCAATCCAAGACCAACGTAAGTAATATTCATATCTGTTTTTAGAATGTCGAAAACGCAGTTACCCTCGGCGTTGTGGCCCAAATTGTTTTGCCTACATCTCGCCAAATGCATGCGCTTTCGAAAAGCTTGCGGGAAAAGCTACTCCTTCTGTGCACGCAACTCGTCGAAATAGCCGAAATTTGCTGGGTCACAGAGCCGAGGTTAACTGAGCTCTGGAAACTGTAAAAACACACATGTCTGTCACTTATGGTGGGCAGCACCCCTCACAATAAATAAGGAAACTAACATTAATAGTTAAAAATGCAGTATCCAATAATAGTTAACCAGTCTACTATTTAAAACGTCTCAGCTGTACTCTGTTGCGCTACACGGCTGACACGCCTATGGCTAAAAAGCTAACTTAGCTAACTTTCGCAAAACATGCGATTGTGCAAAAAAACACGAGTTCGTAGAAAAATGTTCGTTGTTACGCATTGTTCTTGTCCTTCTTCCGCCCTTCTCTGGCCTGTGACGTTGCGCTGGAAAACTATGAACTTAAATCTACCGCACCAACAGCTCAACAACTAACTGTATATATAGCTATTACTTTGCGAAGAAGGCTATCGCAAAAGGAATTCGCTTTACTGTACATCCATTCCTTTATTCATTGGGAAGATGTGTTGCTCGTGCGTGGTAGACGGCGAGCGGTTAATTGGCAGCAGCGTAAACCTGAAAATCTGCGCAATACTTATGATGCTGCACAAAAGCTACAGTTTATTCCGGGCCAGTAGAAAAGCTCTGATTTACACCACGGAAATATTGCAGAAGTGCCAACGTAAAATCATGCGGTCACAAGCGCAACACAGTGCCATGGATTTCTCTTGATGCGCAAACATCACTTCCAAGAAAACAACGCGCCCGTAATTCAAACTCAAAGCGGCGCAGGTGGCAAGGCTCCAGGCGTCGCAGCTACTTACGCCGGGTACCGCTAACGTATACTTGTGTCACTGCTTGCTGGTGGTCAGCGTCGCTGCATAGCCAGGAGAACCGTTGAAAAGCGCCTCAGCTGTAAGCGATATGAACATCCTATGACTTCGTTTGGAACTCCTCCACCTCATATTTTCATTTTGATGGGCGCCTAAGCTGCTGGTCCTCTTCAAAATGCCGTTTAGCCCTCGGTCCGCTCCAAAGAACTCCCCAACGTATCGCTGCTCACGAAACCGTGGGCATCCATCATCCATGCTTCTCTTGATGTTATTCATCGCCTTCTGATTTTCTTGCCACTTTACAGGGGTGAGTGGGCAGGTGTGGGGCCTACACCGAAGTTGAACGGCGGCGTGGTCAGCGTGTTAGATGTTCCAACTGAAAACCCTTTCACTCAAGCGTTGCCCGGTGAGTTGAGCCGAAAGCGGACGCTGTCCACAATCTCCGTGGTCCTTTGATCCAGCTGGGTGTCCCCCGTCAAGGCCTTGAGCTGTGAGCCCTCACTTTGGTCGGGAAGTGGCAGCTCTCCCGTATATACCCGGGGTGCTTCAGTGATGCCGCTGCAGTCACGCGGCGGTGTTGTCAAAAACATCTTTATTGACGGAAATGCAAGCGATGTCCCCTCCAGACGGTGCTTCTGGTGTGGGACCCCACATATCGTGGCCATCCCCACCGTGGACTTCACCAATCGTTGCTGCAACGTGTGGCCGTGGGGTCAGCAGCCGCTCCTCCCACGAACATGCACCGAGGTTTTTGCCGCGTAGATTGCAGCGCCGTAATACACAGCCTGACGAGAGGAGCAAGCAGTTGTGCGCTCGTGTGATTTCCCACGCCACCTTCATGCGCTTATTGGCTCTGTCGAAGCCACACTTTCCGTGCGTCAGCCATCTGGGCTATACGCCGAGAAAAGCTAGGCAATGAGTCCTATCAGCCAAACGCGGGCCTCCAATCGTTCAGAACATGACCTCTCCATCGTAGCGGCCCAGGCAGTTGGCGGCAGCAGTTTTTAGTCACCGGTGGTACAGCGCAGGTGGTACTGCTGTTGCCACCTATTCCTAATCCCACCCTCTCACTGGTGGGACTAGGAATGGTGGCGGGTGTCGGAACAGAGGGCTGACTGAATATCATTGCAAGAGGCTTTAGTCCGGCAGTGCAGCAAACAGGGGTCACGACGACGGCGGCTTTATTCTATTTTTTGCTAACACTGAAACATGCACTATATCAACATGTGTCAATTTCATGTCAGTCTGTACCCAGAGGGCGGAGATGCAACGCAAACGGGAGTAATATAGGCAACAGTACAGAAAAGGATCACTAATTCTATTCATGAATACTCCAGAGGTTCAGTCTTAATTTTCTTTTTCAGTACGTGTTTTGGCTGTGAGGATATCATGCACCGAAGAATTCAAAGCACTGGGAACAAAGATATTTTTGCAGAACGACCATAACTGCTATACTGTAGTTCGAAAGCTTTCTTTAAAACGTAGCGAACGGACCGGTATAGGAGGAATAAAAATACAGGTTTTAGAAACGGAATAGTGTGTAAATAAAAAGAAGACATCCAGCACAGGTAGCTGATGTACTGTTGAGAGCTTCATATTTGAAAATAGAAAATAACGATTTGCTTCAAAATAGGATCAACCTTGGAGTGACACGTAAAGAAACCACGTTAAATAATCGAATGCCATTCCGAAAAAAAAAACAATATTAGAGCGTGAACAATTACCTCCCTGATAAAAGACGGTAGCAGGAGCATAGAATAATGTAGTACAAAATTACATTCCGGAGTTCATTACCAGGGATTAGAGATGTAAAATTTACAGAAATTTTGAAACTGAAAAAGTTTCTTGTGTGTTTCTTTTAAAGAAAAATACAAAATTTGGAATAATGCAAGAACACAGCTATATGTTCATCAAGTGCATTGATTTTATAATTCAGAAATAAGAAAAGATTTTTTTTCGCATCAGAACAAACAAGCCCCAAAGAATTTACAGGATAAGTGGTGACTGATTCCTTACACTGCAGTCTACGGAAAGCAACGCACCAGTTTGACTTGTAACTGCTGGGAAGGGAGATGTTTGTGTGTCTTGTTCCTAGACTGAGGTTCGGGCGTACGCGCAGGAGTTTTTGCGAGCGATCTTACGCTAGCTTGTTGCGCAGCTTCGTATTCTTGTTACCGAACTGCGACCAATTTCGTCCTTATGACGCCGATGATGGAGAAATTCGGAGCTGCTGACATGCGGCTTACGCATGCGGTTGGTTGCTGCAAAGAACTTGTCACCATGTAGACGGCTAAAGATGTTAGCAGACGCCGCAACAGTTCGTTAAACAAAAATTTACAGTGCGTAGTGAGATGATACTGTCCTGAAAACTCCATTTAGAAATTTTGCCATTTTTCTTTTTGCTTCTGGACAATAAAAAAGTCGAAATTTCTTTCCACTTAATAAAGATATTTTTCAGACATATAGATCTCTTTAAAAGATGATTAAATGGCTTTTTCATATCATATTTTGGGGGAGGGGAAAAGATAATTTTTTAAGAGGAATAAAATTTTATTCCGAAAGGCTTCTCGATAGGAGCAGTCCGGTTCGTACCGGAATTTTTGCTACTAAGCCTGAAATGCCCCCCACCTTTTGTATATCTTCAACACCGTCTCTCTCTGCCCATAAAAGCCTCCAAACTTCCGTTTTCCCCATTCTTCCACCTCCGAAATGGAGTCCTTTTCTGGCGTTGGACCGTCCTGATGACCAGCGCGGCTCCATTTTCTTGGCCAAGGACGCTCTGAGCGCTTTGCCTGCGTGTAGAGAAATAAGTCATTACTATTACCGTTGGCAGACGACAAAAAAAGAAGCTTATCATGATCACTGCGGAAGGCACGCCGACCGGGCTTCGGACGCCCCCATGCAAATGGAAAGCAAAGGAGGCGGACCAGATGCAAGCGGGAGGCGGCTTCAGGTCCAACTGGCTCCGAAGCACGAACACACTGAAAGAAACCGCCCCACCTACTCACTTGAGCTTGACTCATGTCATACCACACGGCGGCACACTTCGTGAGCGGTGTTCTCCAAGACTGGGAGCACTGTGAACTGGCGCGACCTCCCGCGCCAAAGCTTTTGCAGCATGTACCATGACATCATCAGCCTAACTGCACCCACAGCAGGACAAATGCCCCTCTCGTATCTCGGCTATTAACCCTATCCTGTGCCAGCTGTGGCCACCTCATCCGCGCAAATTTTCTAATCTCATCTGCCCGCCTAACTTTCTGTCGCCCCTTCCCACGCTTGCCTTGTCTAGGAATCCACTCCGTTTAAAGACCATTGGTTAGCCTGTCACAGCTCATGATCATTTCTTCTTCTTGATTCTACTCTAGCGTTATTAAATCTGATTTGCTCCCTGATCGCGCCAACCTGCTCTCTTCCTGGCTCTTAACGTTACACCCATCATCTTCATTTCCATAGCTCGCTGCCTTGTTGCCAACTTAGGTTGCACTCTTTTCGCTATCCCACTTGTTTCCGCCCAATATGCGAGTGAAAGATAGAGCTGTTATACTATACTTTAATCTGGAGGGATACTGATAAGCTGCTAATCATTATCTGAGGGTAACCTGAGAAGTGCACTTCACATCTTTATTTCACTAGTTATTCACTCCAGTTGTCCGGATCTGCTTGCACTATCTGCACTAAGTAGATGTAGCTCGAAGTATTTCAAGACACTATTCACTATCGCCATAGATACCAGCAGTGCCATTTCATCTGTGTACGTATGTAGCTGCCTATATATTTACATCTACAAGAGGGCAGTGTACAGTCTTGCCATAGTCCTTCAATGTTTTCTTTTGAAGGACTATGGTGATGCTGTCCTAGTTGCCGTGGCCGCAGACTACAGCCACTAGGTAATTGCCACTTTCCTGAATGTGTCAAAGTCCTCAGTTTAGAAGCTTCGGAAAGAACACGTCCACTGATGGTCGAGGAGAAAAAGGTACAGCCGGCGTTCAGACGTCGTGAGAATGGCTGACGTTCTCTAGCGGGTGGAAGCCATCGCTAGTGATGACCCAGGAAAGTCAATGAGGGAGAGGAGCTTCGCGTACCAGAATCAACTGTCAGGCTTGCTGTGCAGGAGAACTTTAGCTACCATTCGTATACCATGAGGAGGGGCAATTCGTGTCCAATAAAATTCGGCCCAATAACCTGTTGCAGCCCATGGTTGCTAGCAAGCTGAACCACCCTAAGGAGGATGAAATGTTTTTATTGTATTTCAGATGAAAATATCTTTGACGAGGACCGAAAAGCTAGGTGGCGAAACAAGTGGTTTTCCGCAAGGCCTGGAAAGCTGCCTACAGTGATGCACACGAAATTTCCGTCAGCTGTGATGATGTTAGCCCTGCTTAGCAACGAGAGTGAGGTCACGCCACCACGCTTGTTTTTTTTTTCACTTATTTATCGTAAAGACCCATGCGGGCATACATCGGGGGACATCACGCAAAAAAAACAGTGCACAAAATGCAATACTAATATAACGGCATTTAAAGAACGTGCTGGAATGCAGCATATCAATGCAATATAACAGCATTGAAGCATCACAGGAGAGACTAAAATTGGAGGACGCTCAAGCTTCGCCTTTAAAAGTGGAACGCGACAGCCTGTTGCAGCACTGGCAGTGAGTCCACGGAACGCCATCGCCCACTCGGCGCGATGAATTTCCCGTTAGACAAATCGCTCTGCTACGTACGTACAGTGAAATGGACGCGCCGAGCTGCAAACCACGTAGAAGCGCTGCCAGACGCCTTTCTGAAACGCGCGGGACTCAAGTTGCAATCGCAGTCCGTCAGCACATCGTTCTCGACAAACCCGATGCCACGAACGCCAGCATAGCTTCCGCGCCAAACGAACGCGCAGCAAGCCGCAAGATTCGTGGTGAACGCGCTTTGGATGTGCGCTGCATTGTTCGCCGCTCACCGCGTGATTCCTGCGTGCCCGACGGCCCCACTGCTCCTGAACGAGAAATATGCCAGACGCGTCACTTCCTTTCCTTAAAATCAATTTTCATTTAATTTACCTTTCCTTACGGCGCGCGGTTCAGGTGTCCACAGAGATATGTGAGACAGGCCTCACTTCCTTTCCTTAAAACCATTTTTCATTGAATTTTCCTTCCCTTGCGGCACGGTCCGGGTTGTGCACCGAAATAGGTGACTGGCGCCCCTTCTGCTAAAACCCCTTGATACTGAAAGTAGCGCCATTCTGTGAACTTTCCCGCCGCGCCGCCAACCCTCACACGTCCTCCTCTCCCGCCTTTCCACTCGGCGCTCGTCTGACCGGTGATTGGCCCCTCCGGCCGTCGCCCTGGAAACGCGCGCGAAAACGTCGCATTGCTTGTGTGGTGTTTTTTCATCGGCGCCATGTGCAGGCCGCCTGCCTCTGTCGCGGGTCGAGCTTCATTCAGCTCATTCGAACTCTGCTTTTAGCGCCGCGTTATGCCGGATAGCAATGCTGCGCATTTCAGTGCACAAGCCGGCGTGAAAATCATGCTTCATGCTTTTCACGATTCCTCGATGGAAGAACGACATCAGTCGTAGAAAAAAGTGGATTCAAAACATCGGACGTAAGGAATTCGCTCCGACGAATCACACCGTCCTCTGCGAGGTACTGTGCATTGCTTGGTGCATAAATTACTCTGTATACTTGAAACTTCTTGCGAGCTCGTCAAGAGGCTGACAATCTTGCTTAATTCGCTTATCACTGTGTGTCGTTTCGCATGTTATCCTTCCCATTTGATGGCATTGCTATGTGTTGCTCCAATTATAGCCGCCTAAGTTCGGAGTCTCGGTGTGGGTTTCCCGCTAAAATGTTCCGTAATTTTTCTTTCCAGCAAATACACATGCTTCTAACGGTGACGCAGAAAAGGAAGCATGCAGATTTTCGTAGCGTGTAAGGCAGACTATCTCCTGCGTGCCCCAGAGCTCTCCTGCGGTCGGAAAAAAACAATGCCGTTTGGCACTATAGCGGCGTTATACCATCGTTTGCCTTAGGGTGATTTAGCAGTTTCTTAGCGCGCGTACACGTTGCCTCAAATATTAATTTTGGCTTATTAGTTTGGTTTATTTGACCACTAAAAGCCCTGAAACCCTTCTTTATCACTTGACTTTTCGAGTGGTGCTGAATAAATTAAGCAGCCGGATATTAGCTATGCCTTTAAAAACTTGATTCAAGCGAAATACTCCGCGAGGTACATTGGAATTAACTTTATAGCGTTTTAGGAATTTTTTTGTGCGAGTATATTTTGCTAGCACATTTTTTCTTAACAATATTGCATAACATTGCAGCTTCATTTCTATACTGATCAGTTTAAGCCGCTCATACTGCAGAAGTACGGGTAGAAGAAATTAAAGCCTAATGCGATTCCGACCATTTTTTCTCATCGGAGTGCACCTAAGAAAAGGAAGCCTCCTGCGATAAGGTTGTCACAGCCGAACAAAAGGGGTGAGTGATATTTGTTGCATATTTCTGCAGCATGAACGAAAAATATTGTAACGAAGACAGGACCGGCACAGATCACAGTCTCAGCGAAGTCCATCGCACAGCAGGGAACTCACAAGATGGCTGTCCGAATCACACACACACTTCGTCTTTGTCCACCGGCACACGCACACTTCGTCTTCATCGTCGGCGCGCTCCCATGAGCACGCGCCAATATCTAGTAAAACATTAACTTTCTACATAGATACCCAGTAAAAAGCTAGCAATGTGCCGATTACTCGCGAACATTTTCCGGAATTGAATTTGCTGTCGGTGTATATAAAATATTTGTTTCGCTCCAGCATGCGTACGTGCGAACAATGTCAGAGCAGTAGTGCCTGCCGAGTCATCCTGTGAGCATGGTTTTTTTTTTTAAAAATTGCTCTCACATGCAAACCTAAACAGATGCTTCAGGCTTTCAGGATGCTTTGCTTTTCCATTTCAGTCTCACACGAAGAAGGTGTCTCGATTCATAATGGCAGTGGCAAGCAGTGCATTCCTGACGGTGAGTACTAGCTCGGTCACACCGAATGCATTTGCAGTGGCTGACATCATCCTTTCACGCAGATTTTTTGACAGCCTGAGAATTGCCTGATGACAGCGTCATGCCTTCAAGTCCTGCTTCGTCTACCCTTGAACATGATCGTAAGAGGCATTGATTTTTTCTCAATCAAATTAGTTGCGTGGTCACAAGATGCTTGCCGTTCTACACATTGCTCGCTGAAAGCGCTCGCAATGGTGTAAATACTTGACATCAGGGGATCGCTATTTCAACAGTGCTTGGCTTCCTCATTTCAGTCCAATCCGAAGATGTCGAGGTTCATGAGTCCACAAAGCTGCCTTTTCCAGACGGTAAGTGTTAGGTTTGACTAGATATATGCTACCTTTGTCTGAGGCCTTTCTGTTTTTGGCAGATCAGGAAATAGCCACGCACTCTGCGGACCGCATAGCGACACCAGAGCCTCTTGCATGTGATCTTGAGCATGCTTGTGACATTTTGTAAGATGGTGCAAACTTTAATTGTCTATTTTATTTTACAGAAATTTGTCCCTGGTGCCTGAAGGACTAATTTTGTTTCTTTAGCAACACACCAAGCCCTATTAAACCGCATATCAGAACTGGAGCGCCTTCATGAAGAGTCGAAGAGGAAACTAGGAGCTGCCAAGAGAAGATATCTTAAATGTGAAGAAGAAAAAGAATGGCTGAAGTCAAAGTTTAAACATATTTTCAGTGACGACCAGATAAGGTCAATGGAGCAGCTTTCAGCACAAGGGATGCGCTGGGAGGCCAACACGCGTGTAAAGTCACTCAAGCTGCGTCTGTCCTGCGGGTCCCAAGGCTACAGTCTGCTGAGAAACCATGGTTTCCTGTTTCCGTCCGTGCGCACACTCCAGCGCCATTTGGGGAATTTCAAGTTTCAGCCTGGGCTTCTTCAAGACATGATGGAGCCTCTCAGAATGAAGGTATACTAAATAACTATCTATACATACTCCTCATACATAAAAGCGCTACGGTTCTGAACCAGCCTGTAAGACATGAGAGGTAATTGAGTGCTATGAATTGGTAATGGCATTAAGGTCCCTTTTAATAACATTATGATTTACTACGAGTATACATTAAAGCGAATGTGTGTTATTTTGCTTCAGCTAACACCATAAAAGTTGCTGCAATATTTCTGTATACGTTATAGCTTTGAAGATAGATCATAGTTTGGATGTGGCTGTGGTGGATGTTGTATTTACCCTTTGGTGCGTATTATGTTTTTTTCCTCTTAGATCGACCTCGTGAAGCCTGAAGAGCGCCACGCCACCTTAATGATTGACGAAATGCAAATTACACCAGAGCTCGTTTACGATCATTCATGCCGCTTTGTTCTCGGCGTTCCGACGTTGCCTTTATCTGACGGTTACCTACCGGAAGATACGCTAGCTACTCACGGCTTAGTGTTCTTGTTGGGAGGGTTGTCCACTAGGTGGAAACAAACGATTGCCTATCATTTAACGGGAAATTCATTCGATGCTGCAACACTGAAGGAAGAAATATCTAAAGTAATAACGGAATGCGAAGCACTGGGATTGAAAATTCATGCCGTGACCTCCGACATGGGGGGCAGGAACCTGGCGCTCTGGGGGCTATTTAGCATTCATGCAGGAAAACAAAGCCGGCCGCACACAAGCCATGTTTACCCCTGTGATCCTACACGAAAGCTGTGGTTTTTTGCTGATGTGCCCCACTTACTAAAAAAATTGAACCACTTGGCTAAATGTCAGGTAATTTATCTTCCGGATTATGTAGTTAAAGAAATGGACCGCCAGCCAATGTTGTAAACCTTGAATATATTAAGATTCTTGTTCAGCGTGACGCAAAATCTGAGCTCAAACATGCTCCTCAGCTTAATCCTGCATGTGTCGGTCCTACTCATTATGACAAAATGAAAGTCAGTTTGGCTTACACTTTATTTCACAACGACACATCAGCTGGTTTGCACATTTTGGTAGAGAAAAGTTTGGTTTGGTTTATAGGGGTTTAGCGTCCCAAAGCAACTCAGGCTATGAGAGACGCCGTAGTGAAGGGCTCCGGAAATTTCGACCACCTGGGTAAGGATTGCTATCGAAAAATGCTCTTTCGACGGCATGGTTTGTCGCAACTTTCTTTCGCTGGTTTCGCTCGTTGACATCACGAACCAGCAAGCTCGCGTTTAGCAATGCAGATGGAGGAGCTTGTGAGGACGGCGTATCATTCCTGAATGAGACAGTGGAGTTGTTTTCTAAAATTTCTATTGTTGTGCAGATTAAAGTGGTATGGAAGCGGGTTCAAACCGGCATTAATTTGTCAACTATGCCTGCACTCGAAGTGCAAGACATGCTAATAAAGAAGTGTGATTTTGAGTATATTTTAATCAGTAGGTTCAGTCAAGATGGACTTGAGAACCTGTACTCAACTCAGCGGGCAAAAAAACCCCATCCCACGCCTCTACGAGTTCAAGTGCAGCCTTAGGAGCGTGACACTAGCGCAGTTTCTAAGGCCGAGTAGGTACAGTAGCTACTCAGATGATAGATCTTTGCTTGTAGGTTTGAATGCAGAAAAAGAACAGAGTGAATAGGGCAGCGTCATAGCTCCCTCTGACCTTCTAGACTTAAGCTCGGAAGGAGAGGAGTCACTAGTCTAGCTAGCAGGCTACGTTATTTTCAAAATAACGCTTCATTGCGAAGACTGCAGTGCTTCTCTAACTTCTAATGATGCAAGCTGCAGACTAATTCAGCTCAAGAACTACTCCTCATCGCACCTGTCGCTCACCAGCCCTTCTGCAGGGGTGGTTGAAGTCATTAAAGTGGCAGAAAACTTTTTCCGTGCAAACAGCGAGGCACTGCTAGCCAACCGTGTCAGCACATCTGAAGCTGAGAGACCAATACTTCAGAGTATTTCTGTGCAAAAATTTTTTCCTTCATGTCATATCATAGTGCCTGAAATCGTATGTTCTCGAGAGTGCGAATGCAAATCTTTGTTCGAACTAAGACTTCTGCGAGGGCACAGTACGTTGCCAGAAGCAAGTGTGAAAGCAAAAGTGTCGGTATGCATGCTGCGGTATCCGGAATACGGTAAAATATTTATTTATTGATATATTTATTTATCTTTTACCCACAGCGCCATTTGGCATTACAGTGGGGGGGTTGATACAGTAACACAGCACATAAATGCAGGTAAATACAAAAAAGAGAAACAGTAACCGAAGCATTCGCAAAGTAAGCAAAGAATAACAAGATTGACGCAATGCGCATCTATGCAGAGAATTAGGGGTACAAGAAAGTCAACTGTGTTGTTCACCCAATAAACGTGTATTTAGGAGAAAGCACCAACGCAGTAGACATGCAATTTCATACGTGTATTTCACGCAGGTATACTGCGCATTGACAGGAAGACACAGGTACACACAGTCGAACGCACGAAACGAGGAAGCAGCGCACAGATAACGACGCACCGTCTAGCTATGAAATGACGTGACACTGTTCAAAGCGGAATAAAAGGATTCATTTGATGAGATGGAAGTAACGGCCAGCAAACGGTTCCATTGACGAATGGTCATTGGAAAAAAAAGAGTCGCTGTCTGCTGCCGTCCTGCACTTGTGTTCACGTACTTTTTGATCATGGTCAAGGCGTGCGGATACGTAATGTGGATTGAAGATGTATGTTTCGCGTGGAATGCCATTGTGGGAGTAGTATATGTTATGGAAGAGTTTGAGCCTCAGCTTAGTTCTCCGCTGTTCTAGCGATTCACAAACGAGGACTTTTTTTTTGCTATTGTTGCACTGAAGTTGCGTTTACACGACTTACCAAGTACGTATCGAGCCGCCAAGGACTGAACTTCCTCAAGTTTTTATTTGTCACCTATGGTAGGAGGATCCCACACCGTGCTAGCATACTCCAACACTGACCGCACATAAGTTTTGGAAAGTAGTTCTTTGGTAGCTTGCGGGAAGGAACGAGTGTTTCGGCGGAGAAATCCTAAGGATTTGCAGGCCTTTCCAACTATATAACCAACGTGCCGATGCCAGCAGAGCGATGACGTGAAATAGACACCTAAATACTTAAATTCATCAGCTATTTTCAGATTTGCATTATTTATAGTATATGTGGGTACTAGCTTTGTGCGTTTCCTCGAAAACGCCATGCACACTGTTTTGTCCAAGTTGAGATTCATTTTCCATTTTCCGCACCACTTATGAACAGTGTCAAGGTCGTTTTGAAGGACATCACGGTCAGCATTACATGTTATAATTTTATACAGGACACAATCGTCTGCAAACATCCTCATGTGTGATGCTATATTTTCAGTGATATCATATATGTACAGTAAGAAAAGAAGAGGTCCCAAGACGGAACCCCGAGGGACGCCTGATGTTACATGAACATCAGATTCAGCTCCATGCACCATTACAAATTGACGTCTCGCGTGTAGATATTCACTTACCCAGGCAATTATGCGACAATCAATATTATAAGTACAATTTCTGTATAAGCAAATCATGTGGAACGGTGTCAAAAGCTTTACGAAAGTCTAAAAAGATAGTCGACAGTGGTGCTGGCATCTAAGGCTTTGGCAATGTCATGGGCGAATTCGGTCAGCTGCGTGACGCACGACAATCCTTTTCTAAAACCGTGCTGGTAGGGGCTTAACAAGCCATGGGTTTTAAGATGTTTTATAATACTTGAATACAGAATATGTTCGATAAGTTTGCAGGGAACTGAGGTAAGCGAGATGGGACGGTAGTTTGACACTTTATTTCGAGGGCCGGATTTCTATATCGGAACTACTGAAGCGACTTTCCAATCGTCCGGAAGGGAACTATCTGCCAGTGATTTTTCAAATATTATTTTCAAGAATGGGGCTATTGAACTTGAGCACCCCCGAAGAAGCGCATTTGGTAAACCATCCGGGCCGGGAGCCTTAGCAGTGCTCAACCTGTCCAGTAGCATCATGATGCCATTCAAGCTAAAAAAAGGATTTTCTGAGGATGAGGCTGTAATCGTGACGGGCGAAGCTGAACCGCTGGTGGTTTTCGCTTTCTTAGAAAAAAAAAAGCACTGAGGCGAAATATGCATTGAAACACTCAGCTTTATCTGCAGCATCACTGACTTCTGTTCCAGCTTCCAGAAGAGGTGGAATAGATAAGTTATCCTTTTTGTTTCTTTTTATATATTTCCAAAGTTCTTTAGGATTTTGGCTGATTTTAAGATGAAATGAATCAAAGTACGTTTTCTTCGCCTGTTTCAGTGCAGATTTTACCTCATTTGTTAGTAATTTAAGCTTATGGAATCCATTAGTAGATTGATTCTGTCTTACTGCTCTATAAGCTCTCTGCTTTAGTTTTAACAACCTTTTTAATGACACATTGAACCATGGTTTACTTCTCTTTCTTTTTGGAGTTAATATCCAGGAAGGAACAAAGCGGTTACGGAGCTCGAAAACTTTTCTTTTAAAGCATGACCAGAGCTCTGCAAGGTCGTTAGCTTCAGCGATAGTTTCAAACACAACATAATAACTATCTAGTGCTAGATTAATTTCCGTTATGTTGGCCCTTTCATAATTGTAGACACGACGATTTTTAGAATATTCCTTCACGATTTCTAAATTTAATTCACATATGACAGCCTCATGATTGCTAATTCCAGGCACTACTATTGTTGACTCAACTAGTTCAGGTTCGTTTGTGAATAATAGGTCTAAGATATGCTCCCCTCGAGTTGGTTTGAGAACATTTTGGTTTAAGGAAAATAGGTTCATTAAATTTACCAGAGCCTCATTGAGCCTCCCGGTTGCTGGAATGCTAGCTTGCTGGTGCCAGTTGACGTTAGGCAAGTTGAAGTCACCGCCAATAACTAAAAAATCAGTTGTAATTAATTCAGTCAAAGGAGTCAGTGTTATAAGGAGATGAAATGCACTTCCGGGTGGCCGGTAAAATGAACAGACAGATAAGGTTTTACCATTATCGAGCCTCAACTGACACCATACTGCTTCACACGATCCGCAATGGGTGTTTATCTGGGATGGCTGAATTTTTTGTCGACCAGGATGAACACACCCCCTCCATGGCTATTGCGATCTTTCCGGTAGCATGCATACGATTCCGGAAATACCTCACCATCGCCGATATCGCTCGCCAACCATGATTCAGTTCCAATAACTACCGATGGCTTGACAGTATGGAGAAGACTACTGAATTCATCAATCTTATTTTTGACGCTACGACAATTCACCACCAGACACGAAAGCCTCGCGAGTGTACCGTCATGTGGTCATTCAAAGGGTACAACTTCGTTAGTGGCGTCATCGTAGATGTATTTGGTGTCATTGATAAGCAGCATGTCTAGCTTGAGTTTGACCTTATCAGTGCTGTCTGCTCTGCCTTTTGCGAATTCCCAAAGATGCCGTCTTTTGCGTCTTGATGTCTCGAAATAATCCTCTGACACGCTCATTCCTGTGCCTTTGAAGCTTTTTGCGTTTTGCATAACCTTCTCTTTTTCCTTAAACGAAGAAAAATGAGCTATAATCGGCCGTTTTTTCCCCTGCTTGAATTTTCCAATCCTGTGAACCCTTTCCACCGTTGAGAGCGAAAAACCGAGATTTGTTTCGCACACTTTCTTTATAGCGTCTTCTGAATCGGACCAAGTTTCGTGCGGCTTCTTATCTTCTATGCCGTAAAAAACTAGGTTGTTACGCCTGCCGCGGTTTTCAAGCTCGTCAACTTTCGATAACAAGAATTTCAAGGTTTTTTGGTTGGCTTCACTGGACGTTTTACATGCTTGCATTTCCGTTTCAACTTTGGCAATCGAAGCAACCCGTGATTCCAAAGAATTAATCCTGTCGGTTAGAGCTTGTAACACTGAGCTTTGTTCTATCTGATTGGTCTCGATAATTTCAAGTTTTGTTTTAATTTCATTTTGGCAATCCATAATCATCTGCAACGTAACTTCTGAGTTTGGCCCTGGATTTAGCTCAACATCTCCACATACAATGAGCAAGAAAAAATAAAAAGAGAAACGCCGCAACAATACGAATCTAAATCGTGCACGGCGCATAGGATTTGAGTGAGATCTAATACACTTGTAGAGAGCTTGGGGTGGAACCGGCAGTAAAAACACTGTGAACTGCGAGCAGTACGGTAGTTCACTCACCTGCACAAGCAGCAAAAAATGCGTGAGTGGCACTTCCATCGTCGCGCTGGTTCCACGCCCCGGTAAAGCACTGGGGATGTCCTCCTTTTGTAGGCGGTTTTCTTCGTCGTGGTCCCAATGTTCGTAGGTCGGAAGACTGCACTGGTCAAAATGAGCTGCCGCGCACGTCGTGCGCTCAGTGTCATTGCCTTGGGACGCTTTACTGTAGACTGTCGATGCCGTGCACATTCCGTTCATGCTAAGCTGGGTGGCATGCTGTTTCGTAGCCACATCGGTGATAACCTGCACAAGCAGCAAAAAATGCGTGAGTGGCACTTCCATCGTCGCGCCGGTTCCAGCATTTGCTACTGGTGCACATGGCAGCAATACAGCGCGTGTCATCAGCCAGGCTTCTACAAGCAATAAAGGCAGCATCTATAATGACTCACGCACATTCGCTGTCCTTAGGCCGTTTCGTTGCATTTTTGCATTAAGGCACGGTGGACTCGGATCGACCATGTTGCTAACGGGAACACCGTTCTTCGTACTGCAGCTTATCCTGGGTTCCGCTGCATTACGAACAACTGGACTCGTGTGGCCCCATGGCGCTTGCTGCTGCGATGGAAATCGGACCCTCATCGAAAACGCACACATCTTGCTGTCGTCACTTGATGACACTTTTCTGGACATGCGTGTTCTTCCAGCGTCAACGTTCATGCATCGCACTGTGACGTCATCGGAGCCAACAGCTATAAAAGAAGCCACGCAGGAATGCAGCTTCAGTGGGCACGGCGGACTCGGATCGACCATGTTGCTAACGGGAACACCGTTCTTCGTACTGCAGGTTATCCTGTGTTCCTCTGCATTACGAACAACTGGACTCGTGTGGCCCCATGGCGCTTGCTGCTGCGATGGAAATCGGACCCTCATCGAAAACGCACACATCTTGCCGTCGTCACTTGATGACACTTTTCTGGACATGCGTGTTCTACCAGCGTCAACGTTCATGCATCGCACTGTGACGTCATCGGAAGCTATAAAAGAAGCCACGCAGGAATACAGCTTCAGTAAGCACGGCGGACTCGGATCGACCATGTTGGTAACGGGAACACCGTTCTTCGTACTGCAGGTTGGTATTCACACCAGTACATTTCGTAGTGACTGCCGCGGTATTGTTGTCCTGTCGTGCCCCCATTGTTGTCTTTCTTTGGCATACGATTGTTTTGTTTCTTGCAAATTGCTCCTCTGCGGCGACGTCGAAATGAATCCTGGCCCGTCTCAGAAGGAAATTCTGGAACAATTATTGGATGGTCAAGAGTCGCTTCAAGCCGAAATCACAGAAATAAAAACAGAGCTCATAAAAACTGCAAATATAGTGACTGACCGGCAGCGTGTACTATTACTGATGGAAAAGAAGCTTAATGAACCGTCAACCCTCACCGATTCGCCTCAGCAAATCCACACAACATTGAAATCAATAGAAAATGTGATGGGATTTCAAGCCAAAAAAAATAACCGATCTCGAAGATCGAAGCAGACATTCGAACCTAATTATACACAGAATCGCCGAAGACCCTGATGAGACTGAAACTACGCTGAAAGATAGAGTAATCAAGGAAGTATTTGAAGATAAACTGCAAGTTCGTTGCCAGTTTATAGGGCGTATACATAGACTGGGACGCAAAAGCGAGAAAAGGCCTATAATTATTTACCTGCAGAATTTTGTAGAAAAAAAGACAATAATGGAGAACGTTAGAAAACTAAAAGGCTCAGGTATGTCGATTCAGAATGATTACTCGCAGTCTACACTGAAGAAGCGCAAACTACTCTGGGATAGCTCCAAAGAAGACAGAGATAAAAAAAAAAAGGTCGCCCTTTTTCACGATAAGCTAAAAGTGGATAAAGATATGTTCGTCTGGGATAGCCTCCTTAAAGATAGCCTCCTCAAAACCTAGAACACCTCAAGAGGACGAGGCATGACGTCACTCGGAACAATGCAAGCAGCTGCGCGTAGTGAACCTTAATGCACGTAGTTTAGTTAATAAAACAGCCAATCTTGAAATAACATTATCACAGCATGATCCACACATTACAGTGATTATGGAGACGTGGCTTCACAGCGAAGTGAATGATAATGATGTATTTCCTCCCGCCTACACGGTATTTCGAAAAGATAGAGAATCTAGAGGTGGTGGCATAGCTATCCTCATTAAGAAACAAATTGCGGCCGTCTTGCAGGACGAGGTACCAGAAATTGAATGCCTGTGCGTAAAATTGTCTTGTTGGGGTCATAACTTCGTTTTATATGCTCTGTGTAGACCTCCCGATTCTGGACCCGACTGCATAAATAAACTACAAAATCATATGTCACAGCACGAAAATAGCAACATTTTGTTGATGGGAGATTTCAACTTGCCTGGTGTGGATTGGGAATGCCTTGAGTGTTTTGGTGCTAACAGTAAACATGCAAATAAAATTTTTAATATAATGCTAACTCACAACTTGATGCAAGTAGTTCACGAACCAACCCGTCAAGTTGGTTCCACGAAATCATTATTAGATCTGTTGTTCCTGCCTCGCAATCTTGTAAGGTTTACTGTCACTGTGGAGCAGGGGCTTTCTGACCACTGCCTAGTTAGTGCTTCCTTACCTTTGGTACAACACACTAAAAACAATCATCACTACGTTGTTTTAAAGATTATTCACGTGCTAACGACGCATCTGTAACTGAGCATCTAGAAACCTGTTTTCTAGATTTCGATGATACTGATGTCTGCGCACTCTGGGACCGGTTCAAAAAAAATTGTTTTCATTGCATCGAAACTTTTGTGCCAAGCAAATATAGAAAAGAACGTAAGGAAACCCCATGGATGACACGTAGCATAATTCAACTCCGGCGAAAGGTAAAACGGCACAAGAAGCACACAGACCCTAAACAGATAAAACATTTGCTCGACAATCTAGCATGCGCCATAAGTGATTCTAAAGATTATTTTTTTTAACACATCACTTCAATATTTCATAAAAACCGAGCCAAGTAAATTTTGGAATTACATCAGTGAGAAAAAGAAAACCGTGTCACAAGTTTCGGTGAACAACGCTATGGTATGTGATCAGATGGCTATTGCCCAGCATTTTAATGAGTACTTTCAAAGCGTATTTTCCGCTCCGAGCGCGTGTACCGCGAATAGCCGGGCGTATCATCTTTCTGAAGTGAATTTCATATCTTATTCAGGTGTCTTCTCTATGTTATTGAACTTAAAAACGAAAACATCATGTGGTCCTGATAATATTCCAAATGTATTCCTTCGTCGTTATGCTGAAACCCTGGCGAAATTCCTCGTGATCATATTTCGTGCTTCTTTGCTGACAAGCAAATTACCTGATGACTGGAGGACAGCCCGAATTGTCCCCGTTTACAAAAAAGGAAATCGTCTTTTGTTGCAAAACTGTCGTCCCACATCATTGACTTCATCGTGCTGTAAGCTACTAGAGAATATAGTTGCACACTGTGTGAATGAATTTCTAGAAAAAAATTTGGTCATAAACGAATTCCAAAACGGGTTCAGAAGGGGTTTCTCGACAGTAACACAACTGATTACGGTAATTAACTCATTCGCATCCTGTATAGATAGTAAGGGCCAAATTGATGCATTTTTTTTTAGATTTCAGCAAGGCGTTCGACAAAGTTCCTCATGATAAATTAATTCTAAAAATGAAACATATTGACATTCCTGAGATTTTCATAACTTGGATAACCGCATACTGAAAGGACCGCAGGCAGTTTGTTGAAGTTGGTGGACAATGTTCGGGCTCTCTTCCAGTTTCATCCGGTGTACCTCAGGGAAGTGTCTTGGGCCCTCTGCTTTTTCTTTTATATATTAATGACATTGTTCAAGTAATTAGCCCATCAGTGCATATTAGATTGTTCGCAGACGACTGTATATTATTCAAAGAAATTACTAATAGGGATGACCAGAATGTTTTGAACAATGCTGTGAACAATGTTTTGAAATGGTGCGACCAATGGGGCATGGTTCTCAATGCTGACAAAAGTGTGTATCTTCCGATAACAAGAAAAACATACCACATAGTTACACATACAAATTAATTTCGTCCCCTCTTCAACAAGTATCTATCTACAAATACTTAGGCATAACTATTACTAGCAAATTAACGTGGAACTTGCATATCAATAACATTTGCTCTTCCGCATTACGCAAATTGTGCTGCTTAAGACATAAACTGAAGAACGCGCCTCCTAACGTCAAGCTACTTTGTTATTCTTCTATAATCAGACCAAAACTCGAATACGCGTGCGTAGTGTGGGACCCGTATACTAAATCTAACATAGCCAATTTGTGACGAATACAGAGAAAGGCTGTTAGATTCATCTTTAATAAATATGCAAAGACTGACTCCCCCACCACTTTGATGGAAATTAACCAAATTGAACGACTTGAACTCCGAAGAAAAAAGTTCAGGTTAGAGTTTCTTGCGCTTTTATTAGAGAACAAATTTGGTCTCGACCCCTCGTTATACTTAAAGCCGTTATCTGCCAGACAAACTCGACATTACCACCCTAGTTTTATAACCCCTATATTCGCCAAAACAGACACCTACAAGTTTTCATTTTTCCCACGAACTGTAATAGATTGTAATCAAATAAACCAACCATTGCCCCATGAGGTCTAACCAATTAGTGCTATTTCTGTCTATTTTCCAGTGTTATTTCTTTCTTATTTCGCTCACTTGTACGCCCACCCTGCTTGGACTTAGTGTCCGCAGTATTTCATAAATAAATTAATAAAAAAATTTTATATTCATTGTAAAGGTGTTTATTCGAACCGCAGGTCGGTAGGCGTTGGTCGGAGGGCGGCACGACGAACACACTCACAGGCGTCACAGCTGCACTTCGTCTACCTCTTCTCTGCGCTGCTTGAACTCCTGCCAGTCGGTCCCATTACAGTTACCTCCTCGTCAAAAAAAGGAGCCATCCTGGCGACTTACGGGGAGGAAAACATGGGCGGATCATAATAAGGCCTGAGGCGCTCGACGTTCACAGTTTCGCGCCCCCGGCGACGGTGGTCCGCAGAGGGGGCGAGCGGCTCAACGATGTAATTCACAGGAGAAGTTTTTTGTACCACGCGGTAAGGTCCGTGATAGCGAGAAAGCAGTTTTGTGGCGAGGCCGGGAGTGGAGGAAGGCACCCAGAGCCAAACAAGGGCGCCAGATGGATATGACGCGGGAGGGTCCGAGGGATCCCGACGGTGCTTCTGATGCCATTGGAGCTGTGTAGTTAAAGAGCGGGCAAGTTGCCGGCATTCTTCGGCATACAGATGAGCTTCGGAAAGTGATGTGATCTCGGAAGGCTCAGGGCGATAAGGAAGGATGGTGTCCATGGTAGACGTAGGCTCCCGGCCATATAAGAGAAAGAAAAGAGAAAACTCCGTCGTTGTCTGCGTAACCGTATTATATGCGTACGTGACGAAAGGGAGCACTTGGTCCCAGTTGGAGTGGGCGGTGTCAAAGTACATGGCGAGCATGTCAATTAGTGTGCGATTGAACCGCTCAGTCATGCCGTTGGTCTGGGGGTGATAGGCGCTGGTGCATCGATGAACGATTTGGCAATGCTTTAGCAGGGCCTCGACGGCTTCCTAGAGAAAAACACGGCCGCGGTCACTTAGCAGTTCTTTAGGGGCGCCGTGACGAAGGCTGCAGCGATGGCGTAGAGGTAGAACATCCGCCTCGCGTGCAAGAGGACCGGGGTTCAAATACTGGTGCCGCGCAATTCTCCACCGGGTTTAAAAATAAATCCGCGTGTCGATGGAATTGCATAAACAGGCCTGGAGTGCGGCCTTATCTCGGTGACCAGAACCGACAACACACTCTCTCACCAGAGCAGGATTTGGCCACCCTGGTGTAGTACTTGGCCACAACCTTCTATGATCAAACCAATTGATCAAAGCAACTGACCACGGCGGCGGTCAGACCTGTGACGCAGCGGAGGGTGCTCAGAATCTCTGGCTCCGGACAGGCCGCCATTGGAATCTGAACCTGGCAACGTTTAACGCTAGAACTTTAGCTAGTGAAGCTAGCCTAGCAGTGCTGCTTGAGGAACTAGCGGGAATTAAATAAGATCTGATAGGGCTTAGCGAAGTTAGGAGGACAGGTGAGGCGTGTACAGCACTAAAGGTCGGACACATACTGTGCAATCGCGGGTTAGAGGATAGACGAGAACTAGATGTGGGACTCCTCATTAATAACGATATAGCTGGCAACGTAGAGGAGCTCTACAGTATTAACTAGAGGGTAGCAGCTATAGTAATTAGGCTGAATAGGAGGTACAAGCTGAAAGTGGTGCAGGCCTACGCACCCACATCCAGCCATGATGACCAGACCATTGAAAGTTTTTATGAGGACGTAGAATCAGCAATGAATAAACTAAAATCCCAGTATACTGTACTGATGGGCGACTTCAATGCGAAGGTTGGCAAGAAGCAGGCTGACGACCCCGTGGTAGGTGACTATGGGATAGGCTCCAGAAATAGCAGGGGAGAGTTATTAGTGGAATTCGCGGATAGAAATAATTTACGGATCATGAATACCTTCTTCCGCAAACGAGAAAAAAGGAAGTGGACCTGGAAGAGCCCCAATGGTGAGATTAACAATGAAATAGACTTCATACTATGCGCTAAACCTGGCATCATTCAGGATGTGGCCGTCCTCGGAAAGGTGCGTTGTAGCGACCACAGAATGGTAAGGTCTAGAATTAGCTTAGACTTGAAGAGGGAACGGAAGAAGCTAGCGAAGAAGACCATTAACGAGTTAGCCGTAAGAGGGAAAGCACAGGAGCTTAGGATAGCGCTGCAAAACAGATATTGGGCTTTAACTGAGGAAGATGATCTTGATGTTCATTCAATGCACGATAATCTGACATCAATAATTACGGAGTGCGCAGTAGAAGTAGGCGGTAGGACAGTTCGAAAGGATACCGGGAAGCTATCTCAGGTGACGAAAGATCTGATTAAGAAGCGCCAAAACATTAGGGCATCTAGCCCTACCGATAGAACAGAACTAACGGAGCTATCAGAGTTAATAAATAAGCGCAAGGTAGCCGACATAAGGAAGTTTAATATGGAGAGAATCGAGCATGCTATAAAGAACGGAGGTAGCCTAAAAACAGTGAAGAGGAAACTAGGCATAGGTAAAAACCATATGTATGCATTAAGAGACAAGCAGGACAATGTCATTAGCAATATGGATAAGATAGTTAACGTAGCCGAAGAGTTCTACACAGATCTCCACAGTAGCCAATGTAATCAGAGCGTTAATGAGAAAGACAGCAGTGCACAGCAATGCGTCATCCCGCCAGTAACGAAAGAGGAAGTAAAGAAAGCCTTAGAAGCAATGAAAAGGGGAAAAGCAGCTGGGGAGGATCAGGTAACAGCAGATCTGTTAAAGGATGGAGGGGACATCGTGTTAGAAAAACTAGCCACCCTGTATACGCAATACCTTATGACCTCGACTGTACCAGAAGCTTGGAAGAATGCAAACATTATCTTAATTCATAAGAAGGGAGACGCCAAGGACTTGAAAAATTACAGGCCTATCAGCTTACTATCCGTTGCCTAAAAAGAATTTACTAAGGTAATGAGTCAGGGCAACGTTAGACTTTAATCAACCAAATGATCAGGCAGGCTTTCGTAAAGGATATTCCACAGTAGATCATATTCACATTATCAATCAGGTGATAGAGAAATGCGCAGAATATAACCAACCTCTCTATATAGGTTTCATTGATTACGAGAAAGCATTCAACTCAGTGGATACCTCAGCAGTCATACAGGCATTGCGTAATCAGGGGGTAGAAGAGCCTTATGTCAAAATACTGGATGATATATGTAGCAACTCTACAGCTACTATAGTCCTCCATAAAGTCAGCAATAAAATTCCAATGAAGGGCGTCAGGCAAGGAGACACGATCTCGCCAGTGCTGTTGACCGCATGTTTACAGGAGGTATTTCGAGGCCTGAATTGGGAACAGTTGGGAATAAGAATAAATGGAGAATACCTAAATAATCTGCTATTTGCTGATGACATTGCCTTGCTGAGTCACTCAGGAGGTGAACTGCAAATCATAATCAATGAGTTAGACAGGCAGGGCAGATCGATGGGTCTAAAAATTAACATGCAGAAAGCCAAGGTAATGTTCAACAGCCTAGCAAGGGAACAACAGTTCACAATTGGCAGCGAGAGCCTAGAATTTGTGACGGAATACGTCTACTTAGGGCAGGTAGTGACAGCTGATCCGGATCATGAGAGGGAGAGAACTAGAAGGATAAGAAGAGTGGAGCGCATATGGCAAATTCTCGCAGATCATGAGTGGCAGTTTACCAATTTCCCTCAAGAGGAAAGTGTACAACAGCATATTCTTACCGGTACTCACCTACGGGGCAGAAACGTGGAGGCTAACGAAAAGAGTTCAGCTTAAGTTAAGGACAACGCAGCGAGCCATGGAAAGAAAAAAATTATAGGTGTAACGTTAAGAGATCGGAAGCGGGCAGAGTGGGTGAGGGGACAAACACGGATTAATGACATCCTAGTCGAAATCAAGAGAAAGAAATGGGCTTGGGCAGGGCATGTAATGCGTAGGCAAGATAACCGCTGGTCCTTAAGGGTAACGGAGTGGGTTCCAAGAGAAAGTAAGCGTAGCAGGGGACGGCAGAAGGTTAGGTGGGCGGATGAGATTAAGAAGTTTGCAGGCAAAGGGTGGATGCAGCTGGCAAAGGATAGGATTAATTGGAGAGACACGGGAGAGGCCTTTGCCCTGCAGTGGGTGTAGTAAGGCTGATGAAGACGATGATGATAACGAAGAACAAGACTGTGTAGAATGAAGTGAGCGACATCGTTTGCGGTAACAGATGTGAGAGCCGACGTTTCAACGTAACGCGTTAGGTGGTCTACGGCCACGATGACCCAGCGATTGTTAGCCGATGTAGTTGGAAGCGGACCATAAATATCAATGCTGACGCGGTCAAAGGGACGTCCAGGGCAAGGTAAAGGCTGCAAAGGAGCGGCAGTGGGGTGAGGAGGTTTCTTGCGACGTTGGCAGGCGGTGCACGACCGAATGTACTGACTTATGTAGCGGTACATACCTCGCCAGTAATATCGCAGACGAAGGCCAGCATATGTTTTCAGTACACCAGCGTGGCCGCATTGTGGAGGGGCTTGGAAAGAGGCGCAGATGGCAGCACGGAGGTGTCGAGGGATCACCAACAGCCACTTCCGCCCGTCGGAGAGGTAGTTACGGTGGTATAGGAGGCCATCACGAACAGCGAAGTGGTGGGCTTGGCGGCGAAGGGTCCGGGACGAAGAATGCGGCGAGGAATTGTTCAGGAAGGTGAGCATCGAGGTGATCCAAGGATCCTTCAGTTCAGCACAATAGCCAAACCACCAATCCTTCCACCAATCTTGCCACCAATCCTTCAGTTGTTCGGAGAGTATATTGCCGCCAATATTTGCAGTGTTTGTTCGTTTTTCAAATCTGCCGCGACACCACCTTATCGCTTTGTTTGCGACGCAAGACGCGACTAGAATTATCTCGATTGATCGCAGCCAGGCAAAGCTGATTCTACGTTGTTCCGGAATGTTCTAGTAACTTTGCGCCCTTTATCTCGAATGTTCGCTATCAGCTTTAAATTGAGCATGGCCGACAGCGGCGGGCATTCTGTTCGACGACCGCCGAGCACGCTTGTCGCTTCGCCGCCGCCGAGTGATTCAGTCCATTTTGGGTGCAAGTCAGCCCAATAAACAGTTCTTTTACAAGACCGTTTCGTCTGTCTTCATCGCTGCTTCGACTGCCGTCACCACTACGTGACATCTGGTGGAGGTGCTGGGTAGCCTTCCATGTTCCGGACGCCCCCTTCAAGTCGTGAAGCCAGCCCTGAGCGCTTCGCACCCGAGTACGAGCCAGCAGCTCAGCGAACCAGCCGACGTCTCCAGGGAGAGAAGCCTGAGTTCGGGAAATTACCGGACCGCACAAGACAGCGAAAAGACGCGGCTACGAGCACCACAACCTCGCCGAAGATGTCGACACCGATCATACTGCAGCAGCCGCGGGTGCCGCCAACTTTCAATGGATCCCTAGGCGAAGACCCTGAAGAATGGTTGGATCAATTTGAGCGCGTGGCATCATTCAACAAGTGGGATGATGCGGCAAAAATTGGACAGGTGTTCTTCTCATTGGATGGCTCCGCACGCACGTGGTACGAAAACTACGAGTCGTCCCTTACGACATGGGAGCTATTCAAGAGAGAACTATTGAAGGTATTCACCAGTGTCGTGAGGAAAGAAAGAGCCGAACGACTCCTCGAGTCCAGGATTCAGCTACCGAATGAGCCCGTCCGCGGTTACGTCGAGGAGATGAAGCGCCTGTTTCGCCGCGCCGACCCCGGGCTGACCGAGGAAAAGAAAGTCCAGTTTTTAATGCGCTGCGTAAAAGAACAACTCTTTGCAAGCCTCGTCCGCCAGCCGCCAAAAACAGTCGAGGAGTTTATGCAAGAAGCCTGCACGATTGAGAATGCCCTCGACGTTCGAGCTCGGCAGTACAATCGCCCTTCCTCTGCCTGTGCAATCCGTTCGGACACGCCGGCCACCACCAGCGACAGCTTGCGGGAAGTTATCCGCGAAATCGTACGAGAGGAGCTACGCCGATTACTGCCATCTTCCCCACAGCCACAAGCAGCGACTCTGATGGATGTGGTACGGGAAGAAGTGCAACAGGCACTTGGCACCCCGACGGCCACAGAACCCCAGGCCATGACCTACGCCGCTGCAGTAAGTACTGCTCAGCCCCAGCGACAACCCCCACGTCCTCCCCGAGATGAGCCAATCGTTCCACAACGCCGCCTCCCAGCCCCCACCCGCCCAGCCTATGACCGACGCTCAAGCCCCAGGAAATGCAACACCTGGAGGACTTCCGACAACCGGCCGTTGTGCTTCCATTGCGGTGAGGCCGGCCATATTCTTCGTCACTGCCCGTACCGACGTATCGGTCTTCGAGGATTTGCCGTTAACGCCCCACGACCACGCTTCGGACAACGTCCGCACGAAATCGACGAGTACCTGCGTCGAGAAGAGTACACGCCGAACCGCTTTTCGCGCTCACCATCGCCGTCAACCTCGCGCTTTGCGTCGCCACGCCGCAGCTACGCAGCCGCGGTACGAGGAAGGTCGCCCAGCCCCCGTAGGGGAAACTAAAGGCAGCAACCTCTGGAGGTGAGGTTGCTCACGAGCTAAACGCCGAAGATCCTCCACCGACCACGCCCCATGAAGACGCTGCACCCGCGACGCCGCATGAAGAACCGACACTCGCTGCACCGACGCCGCACACAATGAGAACCTCGACCACGACGCAAGCTACCTTGAAATCGACGCCGCCACCCAGAGGAGCTTCGACCACACGCCCAACCCGTGACTCGCATACGCGACGAAGCCGTGACCCGACGCCGAGAGCGACATGCAATGCAAGAGCCAGGACCTCTGACCTAGAAGTGACTATCGATGGCCGGAAAGTTACCGCTCTAGTCGACACAGGAGCCGATTACTCGGTGATGAATGGAACATTCGCTGCGCAGCTCAGAAAAGTCACAACGGCTTGGGACGGCCCACAAATTCGCACCGCTGGGGGCCACCTCATTACGCCATCAGGACGATGCACAGCGCGAGTGACTGTCAAAAGACATACCTATCCTGCGACCTTTGTTGTGCTACCGCAATGTTCCCGCGAAGTGATCTTGGGTATGGATTTCCTTAATGAGCATCAGGCGATCATCGACCTGCGATCCAAGCTGATCACGCTTTCGACGGACGAAGCCATCGCTTCGATGAAAACTCGGGAAAATCACGTTGCCCTAAGTGTCCTGGACGAAGAAGTGAGCGTCCCACCCCGTTCAAGCGTTATCGTGACCGTAGGCACCACGAAAGCTATAAACACTGAAGCCATCATCGAGGGGAACATGCAGTTGCTACTAGACCGAGGAATCAGCATCGCAAGAGGCATCGCACATTTCCGCAATGGCCAGGCCGAAGTACTGCTGACTAACTTCAGCGAAGAATACCGGCATATTAACAGAGGAACGAATATTGCTTTCTACGACGAAATATCTGACGTACGAGATTCCTTCGCCCTCTCCGACCCCTCCGCAGAAGAACCGCCTGACCAAGAGAACTCGCCCACTTTCGACATCAACCCAGCCCTGCACCGGAACAGACAAGACCAGATCCGCAATCTGCTTCAAAACTACAGTGAGTGCTTTTCGACATCGCCGAAGGTGCGACAGACGCCAATTGCCAAGCATCGCATTATAACGGATCAACACGTCCGACCTCTCCGTCAAAGCCCCTACCGTGTGTCTCCGCGAGAACGACAAGCCATCCGGTACCAAGTCGAAGAAATGCTTCTCGACGACGTCATCCAGCCTTCAAACAGCCCATGGGCGGCACCGGTTGTTCTAGTGAGAAAGAAAGACGGCGCACTTCGATTCTGCGTGGATTACAACCACTTGAACAACATAACAAAGAAGGACGTCTACCCCCTCCCCCGCATCGACGACAAACTGGACCGCCTCTGCAACGCGAAATATTTCTCATCGATGGACCTCAAGAGCGGCTACTGGCAAATTGAGGTCTACGAAAGAGATCGCGAGAAGACAGCATTCATAACTCCGGATGGGCTGTTTGAGTTCAAGGTGATGCCATTTGGTCTCTGTTCCGCACCAGCGACGTTTCAGCGAGTAATGGATACAGTGCAGGCAGGCCTGAAGTGGCAGATTTGTCTGGTATATTTAGATGACGTCGTTGTCTTCGCCTCGAACTTTGAAGAGCACCTCAAAAGACTTCGAACAGTACTAGACGCAATCAAGTCGTCTGGCCTAACCTTGAAAGCAGAGAAATGCCACTTTGTCTACGAAGAGCTGCTGTTTCTAGGCCACATCGTTAGCAAGGAAGGAGTACGCCCAGACCCGCAGAAAACAGCTGCTATTGAACAGTTTCAACCGCCGGCCGATAAGAAAGCAGTGCGCAGATTTCTCGGACTATGCGCATATTACCGACGATTTGTGAAAAACTTTTCGCGCATCGCCGAGCCCTTGACCCAACTGACGAAGGCAGACGTGCCGTTTAAATGGGAAGCGCCGCAAGCAGAAGCCTTCAAGGAACTTCAGCGTCGTTTACAGTCCCCACCGATCCTTGCGCATTTTGATGAAAACGCCGATACTGAAGTTCATACCGAGGCAAGCAGCGTGGGACTAGGCGCCGTTCTCGTTCAAAAAAGTGACGGGCTGGAGAAGGTCATCGCATACGCTAGCCGTTCCCTTTCCAAGGCCGAGGCTAACTATTCGACCACTGAGAAGGAGTCCCTTGCCATCATCTGGGCTACGTCGAAATTCCGCCCCTACCTCTACGGACGGCCGTTCAAGGTGGTCAGCGACCACCACGCGCTCTGCTGGCTTGCCAATTTGAAGGATCCCTCTGGCCGACTCGCTCGATGGAGTCTGCGTCTCCAGGAGTTTGACGTCACCGTCGTTTACAAGTCCGGACGCAAGCACACTGACGCCGATTGCCTCTCACGAGCCCCTGTAGATGCACCGCCGCTGGACGACGATGCGGACGCCTTCCTGGGACCCATCAGCGCAAGCTCTTTTGCTCAGCAGCAACGCTCGGACCCCAACCTAAAAGGCCTCATCGAGTACCTGGAAGGCAAGGTTTCATCACCCCCCGCTTCATTCAAGCGAGGACTGTCTTCTTTCTGTGTGCAGAATGAGGTCCTTGTGAAGAAGAACTTTACAGCGAACAAAACAGCCTACCTCCTTGTTGTACCTACTTGTCTCCGCGAAGAAGTTCTACAGGCTTCACACGACGAGCCGACAGCTGGACATCTCGGGTTTACTCGCACCCTCCGCCGCATTCAAGACAAGTATTACTGGCCCCGACTGTCTGCCGATGTCGCACACTATGTGAAATCCTGCCGAGATTGTCAGCGACGAAAGACTCCTCCCACACGACCAGCAGGATTTCTGAACCCCATTGAACCTCCCTCAAGACCCTTTCAGCAGATTGGCATGGACTTGCTTGGCCCTTTTCCTACGTCAACATCTGGAAATAAGTGGATCATCATAGCGACCGACTACCTGACCCGCTACGCCGAGGCGAAAGCCCTACCGAACGGAACAGCAGCAGAAGTGGCCAAATTATTCGTGGAGTGCATTATTCTTCGACACGGCGCCCCCGATGCGCTCATCACGGACAGAGGAACAGCATTTACGGCGGAACTCACGCAAGCCATCCTGCGCTACAGCCAAACCAGCCACCGGAGGACAACTGCATACCATCCGCAGACCAACGGACTGACCGAGCGCCTGAACAAAACCATCGCCGATATGCTCGCTATGTATGTCGATGCCGAACATAAAACCTGGGATGTCATCCTGCCTTACGTCGTCTTCGCCTGCAACACCGCAGCTCAGGAGACCACCCAGATGACGCCTTTTAGGCTCGTCCATGGCAGGGATGCCACGACCACGCTAGACGCCATGCTGCCCAACGTTACAGAAGAAGAGAACGTCGACGTTGCCGCCTACCTTCAACGCGCAGAAGAAGCTCGAAGGCTTGCCCGATTACGGATCAAAGATCAGCAGCGGTCCGACGCCAGACGCTACAACCTACGAAGACGCAACGCGGAATACAAGCCAGGAGACCAAGTCTGGGTGTGGACGCCCATTCGCCGCCGTGGATTGAGTGAAAAGCTTTTGCGCCGCTATTTCGGCCCGTACAAGGTTCTTCGTCGGCTGGGTGAACTGGATTATGAAGTCATCCCTGACGCAATGACTGCATCCCAGCGACGCCGCGTACGACCAGAAGTTGTCCATGTAGTCCGTCTGAAGCCGTATTATGCGCGCTAAAGGCCGCTGCATTTCCATGCTCTATTTTCGCAAGATCTGTTTTTTCCCTTACTAGTCGCATTATTTGTTTTAATGCATCGGGTCGATGCTTCTTTGAGAGGGGAGTAATGCCGCCAATATTTGCAGTGTTTGTTCGTTTTTCAAATCTGCCGCGACACCACCTTATCGCTTTGTTTGCGACGCAAGACGCGACTAGATTTATCTCGATTGATCGCAGCCAGGCAAAGCTGATTCTACGTTGTTCCGGAATGTTCTAGTAACTTTGCGCCCTTTATCTCGAATGTTCGCTATCAGCTTTAAATTGAGCACGGCCGACAGCGGCGGGCATTCTGTTCGACGACCGCCGAGCACGCTTGTCGCTTCGCCGCCGCCGAGTGATTCAGTCCATTTTGGGTGCAAGTCAGCCCAATAAACAGTTCTTTTACAAGACCGTTTCGTCCGTCTTCATCGCTGCTTCGACTGCCGTCACCACTACGTGACAATATCATGGACTTCGAACGGCGAGAAATCTTAAGCACAGACAAGGGCAGAGGCTGAATCGCATGGGAGCGGTGAACGAGAAAGGGCGTCGGCGTCCGAGTGCTTCCGGCCAGAGCGATAAATGACGTGAATATCAAACTCTTGGAGACGTGAGGCCCAGCGGGCGAGTCGGCCAGAAGGATCTTTGAGGGAGGATAGCCAGCAGAGGGCGTGATGGTCTGCGACGACATAGAAGGGGCGGCCGTAAATGTAAGGTCGGAACTTGGCAATCGCCCAAATGATTGCAAGACATTCTTTTTCTGAGACAGAATAGTTCGATTCCGCCTTCGTGAGGGCGCGGCTGGCGTAAGCGACAACATATTCTGGATACCCAGGCTTTCGCTGGGCAAGAACTGCGCCCAAGCCCACACCGCTCGCATCAGTGTGAATTTCTGTCGGACAGGCGGGATCAAAATGGCGAAGGATGGGGGGAGAGACCGGCAGGCGACGTAAAGTGCTGAACGCTGTATCGCAGGCTGGTGACCAAGACGAGAGGCTCGGGCTACCGGCAAGAAGCTGCTTTAAAAGGGGCAATGATACAGGGTAAATTGCGGATGAAGCGGCGAAAATAGGAGCATAAGCCTAGTAAACTCGAAGTTCTTTTAAGGTGGTTGGTTTGGGGAAGTCAGCGACGGCGCGAGATTTGGCAGGGTCAGGAAGAATGCTGTCCTTGGAGATGACATGGCCTAATCTTGTCAGCTGCGCAGAACCGAAGTAACATTTCTTCAAGTTGAGCTGCAGCCCGGCGTCAGTAAGGCACGTGAGTTCGCCCTGGAGGCGCTGCAGATGGGAAGGAAAATCTTTGGAAAAAACGACAATGTCATCCAGGTAGCATAGACAAGTTTCCCATTTGAGGCTGCTGAGAATATTATCTATCATTCTCTCGACTGTAGCTGGGGCATTGCAGAGGCCGAATGGCATCACATTGAATTCATAAAAGCCATCTGGGGTGACGAAAGCGGTTTCCGGCCGGTCAGTGGCAGCCATCGGCACTTGCCAGTAGCCGGAGCGCAAGTCGAGAGATGAAAAATTTTTCGCTCCCTGCAAGCAATCCAGTGCGTCGTCGATCGGGGTAGAGGATAAATATCCTTGCGAGTGATCTTGTTGAGATGGCGGTAGTCCACGCAGAACCTGATTGACCCATCTTTTTTCGTCACTAAGACAACAGGAGAGGCCCAAGGGCTGTGAGAGGGCTGCATAATGCCGCACTGAAGCATGTCGTCAACATTGTCACGGATGACGCGGTTCTCACTCGGCGAGACGCGGTACGGTCGCTGGCGCAAGGGGGCGTGCGTACCAGTGTCAATTGCGTGAGAGACGGCCAACGCGCGCCTCAAGGAGGGCTGGGAAAGGTCGAAAGAGTTCCGAAAGTGGCACTTCGTCTACCTCTTCTATGGGCTGCTTGAACTCCTGCCAGTCGGTCCTATTACATCATATAAAGTTTCATTTCTTCACCGCTTGAATGCTTTTCTGTGTTGCCTGAATGTATTCTAGTTATATATGTCATATTGTATGCAGATATTCAAATTCTTTGCGTGATAATCTTGTTTATTTCATTTGCTTTACATGATTGCTTCACGCCGCTTTTTGTTGTATCACCTGCCCAAAACATTGTGCGTTTCCTTCAGTTATGTTATGTTGTAAAATTTTAATGTTGCATTGATGTGGTGCGCTATCCTGAATAATATTTGTTCCTCTTTCACGCATATCGACTGGAGGCTGACACCATGCAATGTTTCCTGTTACTGGGTTCGAGCTTATGCTACTTCTAACCGGCGGTTTATGCAGATATTTTTAGTTTACGAAGTGTGTACCATCCTGGATTTTTTCTGTGTGTTTCCCGTGTAACGTTTCAGGAGTCACCTGAAATAAAAATGGCATCTGGCCAGATATGTGTTGGTGTGTCACAGCGGCTGTGTATTCTATTCTCCAGACCTGCACTCTGGGTCTGAAATTTGCTTTGGGGTGGCACGATTTTTTCAGTAAGTAGCTGAAAAAAAAAACTTACAAAACCCTGCCGCCCTCTAAGGTCTATTGTTATGGCTGCGGCTGTCAGCTTCTCCAGCTCTTACGAAACAGCTTTATTGGCGGATTGCAAAAGGAATGACATCTGGGCGCTACAGATTGGAAGAATAATATGGAAGGGAGGACAAAAACTTCGCGAAAATAAGCTTTCATCTTCTTCTTACCTTGCTATGAATCTGCAGAGCGATGAAGGCCTTCCTGTGACCGCCGCGACTGTGAAAGCCCACCGCGATTCCGAGGTCTAACGGCATGTGAGGAGCGAGTCACAAAGATTCCTTTTAAGGCTGACTGTCATTCGCCGTAGGCGAAATCTTTACAATTTACATTAAATAACGTCAGATTCTTAAACTCCATGTTTCTAAAATAGTACGAATTGTTTCCTTGAAGCTGGCTCAGTCACAGAACCGCTAAATCTTTCCTTATCCCCGGCCGCGGCGGTCGTATTTCGATGGAGGCGAAATTCTAGAGGTCCGTGTGCTGTGCGATGTCAGAGCAGGTAAAAGAACCCCAGGTGGTCGAAATTTCCGGAGCCCTTCACTACGGCGTCCCTCATAGCCGGAGTCGCTTTGGGACGTTAAACCTCCATAAACCATAAACCCAATCCTTCCTTATCGTCGTTTACGGCGCTGAATATTGCATCACCACGGGCGTCTGAAGCACTTATTGAATGCATTCGATGGGCTACACTGAATAAATTTCAAGCAAACCCTTGGCTGCGTTCACATCTTCAGTAGTAAATCAAAGTATACTTCTCTTGAGAGCACGAAAAAACCAGAAAAAATTTGTTCTTTTTCAAACAGCAATGAAGTTTCTACAGCCCAGGTATTATATGCGCGGCATATTTATCACACAGAGGCCCCCAGCATTTTAGGACTCAGCCCCCTTCACAAAAAACATAATCGCATTAAAGCAAATTTCGCAGCATTTTTTCGGCCACTGTCCTGCTCCTGAAACTTCACTCGTGCAGTGACGTCCAGCTAAATTACGGCAATCTCTGCCTGGCTCGACTGCAAAAAGATAGTGCCGTAAAAATACTGCGAAAATGCAGCGCCACTTTGCCGAAAAATATTAAAGAATGTACAAATTTAAAGTAAATACTATGCTAATTACAGTTCTGGCCTGTTGAGGTGAACGGCATGAAGATATCAAAGCCAATGTGGGCTATATACAGTACGCTGTGATTGTTCATGCCGCAAGCGCACACGTTTAGCGCTTTCATTGCTGAAGCGAGAAGGTAATAAATGTGGGTCATGGTAGAGCCAAGCACGCTGCATCCCTTTCTAGTGGTTTCGTTTAATAATAGCGAGAAAAAAATCCCGAACTTAGGTGCGATCATGGGTGCCAGCGAATGCATCGGGCCGGCGAGCGCGCGATGGCCTGCGAAGCGTGCCGTGCGCCGCGCGCGCAGCGGACGGGCGAGGAGAATCGAGGAGGAAAGCGCGGCAGTGGAGGAGAGTGTCGCTACTTTCAGTATCAAGGGGCTTTAACTTCTGCTGCCGTCGCGCGCTTTCTGTTGGGGCAGTGGCGTAGATTGCGAGGAGGAGGAGGAGAGAGTTTGTAGCGGGAGCTACACTAGGCTACCAGTCGAGCATTTCGCGGTACAGGCGAGACGGCAGTTGTGCGCATGCGCTACCATTATACATCATTATACATGCGGGAGGCCAGTTGTGCACTAGGCTACCAGTCGAGCATTTCGCGGTACAGGCGAGACGCCAGTTGTGCGCATGAGCTACCATTATACATGCGGGAGGCCAGCTGTGCGCATGCGCCGTTACCATGGCAACCGGGGAGGAGTGGGTGCGCCGCGCGCTTCGTCGTTTCTCTCCCTTTATCTTTTCCTTTATGGCGCGGTTCGGGTGTCCACCGAGATATGTGAGACGGTTACTGTGCTTTGCGCGCTCGCGGCACCATCTGGCATGACGTCACACCACGCGGCTCGCCGCCGCCGCCGTTTGGTATGACGTCACACGGCGTTCATCACCCGATCCGTGCCTCGTCGCATGCGCAGCACTGCGTATAAAAAGCGGAGATGTAATCGGCGGCTGTATCGTAACGCTTGATATGCATGCACAGAAGGAGAGTTCAGCCGCATCTAAACGGCGGTGTAGACCAGAGAACATTAACTCTTCCAATCCTGAGGTTGTCACCTGGCGGTTGGCTACTCAACAAAGAGCTGATGAGCGTCAGAAGGCGAAGAGAGCAGCGGAGACGCCCGAACAGAGAGAGGAACGCCTTGCCAAACGAAGACGCCAGACTGCCGAGCCTAATAAACGCCGCATAGCCGCCGAGATGGAGCCTATGGAAGGCGTCAGTCAACGGCAACCAGCCGAAGAGGATGTGAAGGCCCGTCGTGTGACTGATCACACCATTCGAGTTTCCGAAAGTGCATCTGCGACCCGGACATTTCAAGCGGACATACAGTGCCAACAACAAACATACAGTGCCAATAACAAGCTCCGCCAGGGAAACGCACCTCCCGCTACGTATATCCTGGTAAAGCGGAGCTAAACCACTGAAAATATTTTTTGCTCGCGGGGAGGAGGAGAGATTTTTCGCTCACGGCTGACGCTGACGACACCGGCTTTTCTGCGACACGAGCTCATTAACGTTGTCGCGCTAATATACTAACGCGAAAGCTATACTGGCCTAGCTGGGCCGAGCAAACTCGGCTCCGAGAAAACAGCTTTGCAATAGCCGGAGCATGACGTCATAACCACGTGAAATTCTCTCTCTCCTTTCCTTACGGCGCGTTTCGGGTGTCCACCCAGATATGTGAGACAGTTACTGCGCCATTTCTTTTCCTCAAAAGGAATTTTCGATGCCGTCGTTTTGACGTTTAGCAACCTTCAGCCGCCCTGGAGCTGCACCGAAAACGATGAAGGGTGGGTGCTTCGAAAGCAAAGAAAAAGGCGCATAACTGGCCCTAAGGGACAGTGGACACCTCAGTCGCGCTTTAACCTACGTGGCGGTGGTTAGAGGTGGTGACAGATGCGCGGTGCAAGCGTTGCCATTGGCAACGTTGTGCCGGAAACGCAGCACTGAAGCTATAGGCCGCCGACGTTCATTGTGTTCATTGGCGTTGGCATTGGCCATTAATTTAACTGCCACCTGCCAAGGTGGCAGGGTGGGCGCGCCGCCTATCCAGTGTGGGGAACGCACTCAACATTACAGACACCAAGCCGCATCTAGTTGCCCAGTGCACCACAGCTTTCGCTCTATAATCAGGCTAACAGTACGTAAACCGCAGCCAATTTTCAAGGTCTTAATAAAAAAGAACGAATGAAATACAAAAGAAGGCAAACAAACTGAATGAATTAGTATAGCTTTTTGTGTTAATGGCGATTTTTCAGTTTTTGTACCACCTGTCCAATTTAGACAAATGATGCCGCTGCTGTGGCTCGGTGGTTAGCGCGCTCGGCCACTAATCCGGTGTTCCCGGATTCGAACCCGACTGCGGCGGCTGCGTCCAGATGGAGGCAAAACGCTAAGGCGCCCTTGTGCTGTGCGATGTCAGTGCACGCTATATTCTCAAGTGGTCTAAATTATTCCGGAGCCTTCTACTACGGCACCTGTTTCGTCCTTTCTCGTTTCGCTCCCTCCTTTATTCCTTCCTTTACGGCGCGGTTTGGGTGTTCGCCGAAATGTGAGACCAATTTTCAATTTTCATTCTGTACCCGCAAATGAAAAACCAGTTTTCAATTCTGATCCTGTACCCGCCGTTGTGGCTCAGGTTAGGGCACTCGGCTACTGATCCGGAGTTCCGGGGTTCAAACCCGACCGCGGCGGCTGCGTGTTTATGGAGGCAAAACGCTAAGGCGCCCGTGTGCTGTGCGATGTCAGTGTACGTTGAAGATCACATTTGTATTGGGATAAAGGAAGTGACACAGTATCTGTCACATATCGGCGGACACCTAAACGCCAGGTGGTCGAAATTATTCCGGAGCCCCCCACACTACAGCACCTCTTCCTTCCTTTCTTCTTTCACCCCCTCCTTTATCCCTTCCCTTACTGCGCGGTTCAGGTTTCCGCCGATATATGAGACAGATACAGCACCATTTCCTTTCCCTAAGAGCAAATTATTATTATTAATTTTCCTTCTGTAACATAAAACATTAAGATTAGAGATTCGACGGTAAATGGCAAACTTCGGGCGAATAATCTTTTGATGATATTGTGACGCCCCTGAAGAGGCGATGCCTAATATATTTGGTCGGTATCGCTTACTACGCAGAAGATGAGGAGAACGAGGTGGTGCGTCTTGTGCTCGGTAACTCGTTGTTGTTGTGAGGGTAACAACAACAAGTCGTTTTTGATCCAACAACAAATAGTGGACCCAGCTGGTTCCCCTCGTCTCGGACCCTGCACAGGGTTGACACTGGCGCCTCACATCCGATCCGACAAAATCCCTATCGAGTGTCACCGTCTGAACGCAAGGTGATCAATGAACAAGTGAAGGAGATGTTAACCAAAGGTGTTATACGAGAGTCGTTAAGTAGCTGGTCTGCTGCTGCTATTCTCGTTAGAAAAAAAGATGGATCATGGCGTTTCTGCTTAGATTACCGTCGTCTAAATTCCGTTACAAGAAAAGACGTATACCCCCTCTCTCGAATCGATGATGCCATCGTCTGCCTTTTTTCAGCCTCCTATTTCTCTTTAATTGACCTCGGGTCGGGGTATTGGCAAATTCCTATGGATCCCGCGGACAAGAAGAAAACAGCGTTTTTTACACCCGACGGCGTTTATGAATTTAATGTATTGCCCTTCGGCTTTTCTAATGCGCCCGCCACCTTCGAGAGATTTATGGACACTATACTCCGCGGTCTGAAATGGGAAACATGCATGTGCTACCTAGACGATGATGTCGTTTTCAGAAAGACGCTCAAAAAGCGGAGCACACCTTTCTGTGCTGTACAGCAGCTGGCCAGGGCCGTCATACACGAATAGCTCCAGAACCATCTCCTCGTGCACACCGACGGCTCAGTGGCCCGCGACAGCTGCTCCCTAGCCGCGGCGGCTACCATCCCCGCCCTGCGACTGCACAGACAGCAACACGCAATCTTCCCAGGCTCCTTCACCACGGCGGAGTGGACAACGCTCCTGCTCGGGCTGGACCTGCTGCTCACCCACGTTCCTCCGCCGCCCAGGAGTGCTCTGTTGTGCGACTCTCGCGCCGCCCTCAGCCGCCTGCAATTCAATGGCCACGGTACCCCTCTATTGTGCGCGACATTTGTTCGCGCATCGAGCGCTTCGCGCAGAGAGGATGCGCCGTGCGTGCACAGTGGGCGCCCGGTCAATGCGGCATCGCCGGCAACAAGGAAGCTGACCACCTCGCGACCGCCGCACGTCAACTACCTCCCAGCGACCTTCCCCTTGCGCTGGAGGACGTGCGTGCGGTCATCCAGGAGCATCTCCGAAAGCAGCACCCCGACCCACGCATCGCAAGAGGTGAGAGCATTGACAGCATCACCGGCTGCCGCGCATTTCATCATCATCATCATCATCATCATCATCATCATCATCATCATCATCATCATCATCATCATCATCATCATCATCATCAGCCTTACTACACCCACTGCAGGGCAAAGGCCTCTCCCATGCTCTCCAATTAACTCTATCCTTTGCCAGCTGCATCCACCCTTTGCCTGCAAACTTCTTAATCTCACCCGCCCACCTAACGTTCTGCCGCCCCCTGCTACGCTTACTTCCTCTTGGAATCCACTCCGTTACCCTTAAGGACCAGCGGTTATCTTGCCTTCGCATTACATGCCCTGCCCAAGCCCATTTCTTTTTCTTGATTTCGACTGGGTTGTCATTAACCCGTGTTTGTTCCCTCACCCACTCTGCCCGCTTCTGGTATCTTAACGTTACACCTATCATTTTTCTTTCTATGGCTCGCTGCGTTGTCCTTAATTTAAGCTGAACTCTTTACGTTAGCCTCCACGTTTCTGCCCCGTAGGTGAGTACCGATAAGATTAAGCTGTTGTACACTTTCCTCTTGAGGGAAATTGGTAAACTGGTAAATTGGTTCGAACCCGACCGCGGCGGCTGCGTTTTTATGGAGGAAAAACGCTAAGGCGCCCGTGTGCTGTGCGATGTCAGTGCACGTTAAAGATCCCCAGGTGGTCGAAATTATTCCGGAGCCCTCCACTACGGCATTTCTCTCTTCCTTTCTTTCACTCCCTCCTTTATCCCTTCCCTTACGGCGCGGTTCAGGTGTCCAAAGATATATGAGACAGATACTGCGCCATTTCCTTTCCCCAAAAACCAATTATTATTATTATTAAACTGCCACTCATGGTCTGCGAGAATTTGCCATATGCGCTCCACCCCATTCTTATCCTTCCAGCTATCTCCCTCTCATGATTCGGATCAGCTGTCACTACCTGCCCTAAGTAGACGCATTCCCTCACAACTTCTAGGCTCTCGCTGCCAATTGTGAGCTGTCGTTCCCTTGCTAGGCTGTTGAACATTACCTTTGTTTTCTGCATGGTAATTTTTAGGCCCACTGATCTGCTCTGCCTGTCTAACTCATTGATCACGATTTGCAGTTCACCTCCTGAGTGACTCAGCAAGGCAATGTCATCAGCAAATCACAGATTATTTAGGTATTCTCCATTTATTCTTATTCCCAACTGTTCCCAATTCAGGCCTCGAAATACCTCCTGTAAACATGCGGTGAACAGCATTGGCGAGATCGTGTCTCCTTGCCTGACGCCCTTCCTTATTAGAATTTTATTGCTGACTTTATGGAGGACTATAGTAGCTGTGCAGTTGCTATATATATCTTCCAGTATTTTGACATAAGGCTCTTCTACCCGCTGATTACGCAATGCCTGTATGACTGCTGAGGTTTCCACTGAGTCGAATGCTTTCTCGTAATCAATGAAAGCTATATATAGAGGTTGGTTATATTCTGCGCATTTCTCTATCACCTGATTGATAGTGTGAATATGATCTATTGTGGAATATCCTTTACGAAAGCCTGCCTGATCATTTGGTTGATTAAAGTCTAACGTTGCCCTGACTCTATTAGCGATTACCTTAGTAAATACTTTGTAGGAAACGGATAGTAAGCTGATCGGCCTGTAATTTTTCAAGTCCTTGGCGTCTCCCTTCTTATGAATTAAGATAATGTTTGCATTCTTCCAAGCTTCTAGTACAGTCGAGGTCATAAGGCATTGCGTATACCGGGTGGCTAGTTTTTCTAGCACGATGTCCCCTCCATCCTTCAACAGATCTGCTGTTACCTGATCCTACCTAGCTGCTTTTCCCCTTTTCATTGCTTCTAAGGCTTTCTTTACTTCTTCTTTTGTTACTGGCGGGATGACGCATTGGTGTGCACTGCTGTCTTTCTCATTAACGCTCTGATTACATTGGCTACTGTACAGGTCTGTGTAGAACTCTTCGGCTACGTTAACTATCTTATCCATATTGCTAATGACATTGCCCTGCTTATCTCTTAATGCATACATCTGGTTTTTACCTATACCTAGTTTCCTCTTCACTGCTTTTAGGCTACCTCCGTTCTTTAGAGCATGGTCGATTCTCACCATATCAAAGTTCCTTATGTCGGCTACCTTGCGCTTATTTATTAAATTTGATAGCTCCGTTAGTTGTATTCTATCGGTAGGGTTTGACGCCCTCATGCTTTGGCGCTTCTTAATCAGATCTTTCGTCACCTGAGATAGCTTCCCGGTATCCTTTCGAACTGTCCTACCGCCTACTTCTACTGCGCACTCCGTAATTATTGATGTCAGGTTATCGTGCATTGAATGAACATCAAGATCGTCTTCCTCAGTTAAAGCCGAATATCTGTTTTTCAGCGCTATCCCAAACTCCTGTGCTTTCCCTCTTACGGCTAACTCGTTAATGGTCTTCTTCTTCACTAGCTTCTTCCGTTCCATCTTCAAGCCTAAGCTACTTCTAGACCTAACCATTCTGTGGTCGCTACAACGCACCTTTCCGAGGACGGCCACATCCTGAATGATGTCAAGTTTAGCGCAAAGTATGAAGTCGATTTCATTTTTAGTTTCACCATTGGGGCTTTTCCAGGTCCACTTCCTGTTTTCTCGTTTGCGCATTTACGCGGTCGTAACGTGCAATGATCCTCAGCGCGCGCTTTGGCTGCATGTGGCCCGGGGAACGACGTAAGCATCACGCAATCACGACGAGGGATGTGTGACGGATGCGGTGCAGTGTTTTTATTGCTCCATCATTAATTAATCATGCCGGCAACCTGTACGTATTCGTTATTGTGTAAATCGTTTGTGCATATTACCTCTCCCCATATCCTCTCTTGCTGTCCTCTCACCTCTTTCATTTCATTTCTCCTTTTGCCTGCGATCCTTTATTTCCGCTGCCCAGCTCAGGCTCTTCAGTACCGATGACAGATACCGGAGCTAGCAAAAATTTTTTCCTTCCTTTTTACTATTTTAATAAAACAACTTACTACTACTACAACGACCGTTTACTCTCGTCGTGACTGTATGCGCAAAGCTGGCCCTGTGCGCAACTCTAAAAAGTGCCACTTTGGTGCGTTTCTAGCGTTAGTGCTTCGACACCTCGTTGACGAAAATGGCGTCAGACATGATCCAGCCAAGACTGCAGCTGTCGAGTCGTTCAAGCCACCACAGTCTGTCAAAGAGCTGCGATGTTTCTCGGGCTTATGCTCATACTTTCGCCGCTTTATTCATCTCTCTGCGGACATCGCATATGCCCTGACGGGCCTGCTTAAAAAAAATGTGGCTTTCGAGTGGACCCCTGAGTGCGACTCCGCGCCTTCCGCCACGTAAAAGTTCTTCTTACGCCCCACCCTGTACTTCGCCACATCGATCCCTCCACCCCAGAAAGATTCATACCGTTGCCAGCGGTGTTGGTCTCGGCGCTGTGCTCATCCAGCGCTGAGACAACGAAGAGCACGTAGTTGCGTATGCAAGCCGCTCGCGCAGTAAGCCAGAGCGCAATTATACGGTCGCCGAGCAGGAATGCCTCGCCGTCATCTTCGCCACGCAGCGTTTTCGCTCATATCTATACGGATGCCCGCTCACCATCGCCACCAACCATCGTGCCCTCTACTGGCTCGTAAACCTTCGTGACCAGTGTGGGCGCCTTGAACGGTGGGCTCTCCGGCTACAACAGGACCCTCGCGGTCAGGAGTACCTTTACGCAGGCAAAGATAATGCTGAATTGGACCAGCCGTTCCAATTATTTGATCTCAAGGCAGTCCTGACCAAAATGAGGAGAGGCACTGTGCCTGGACGGGACAAGGTCACAGTGAAGCTGCTGGCCAATCTCCCTGACCAGGCGTATGAGGCCCCTCTGAAAAACATCAACACTATATGGAAGGGCGAGAACCCGCTTTCCCTTGATTGAAAAACAGCCCTAGAAACCTTCCTCCCCAAGGCGGGAAAGGAAATAAACACAGACAACTTGAGGGCTATCTCGCTCACCTCGTTTGTGGGCAAGCTGATGGAGACCATGGTGCGGGATAGCCTCTCCGATTACTTGGAACAACGAAACACTTTTCAGACACTATGTTCGGCTTTCGCCCACATAATTCGGCACAGAACGCACTCCTCCAACTCAACAGAGATGTAATACAACCAATCGAACACCCCCCATAATGACAAGGCCGTCCTGGCCTTGGACTTGAAAGGAGCCTTCGACAACATCAAACACAGCCTCATACTGACACACCTCAATGAATCCAACTGTGGCCGCAACACTTTCAACTATGTCAAAGACTTCCTGACCTATCGAGCTGCACTAATCAGAATCCAAGAGGCAAAATTTGCTCCGTATCAAATGGGTATGCGGGGGAGACCACAAGGCGCGGTGCTATCCCCCTACTCTTTAATTTGGCGATGCTCCATCTCCCGGACCAGTTGAATGGTATCGAAGGCATACGACATTCGCTGTATGCCGATGATATCACGATCTGGGCCACATAGGTAAACTTAGGGCGCATGGAGGAGTGCCTGCAAACAGCCGCTCTCGTAGTGGATCGCTACGCAGGGGGGCACTGTGGTCTCCAACGCGCACCTAACAAGTCTAATACCCCTGTCACACGGCCAGTTTCAATCACCCTCGAGTCGAGGGTCTTCGAGATTCTCAATCGCCATCGAACTCGCCGCTGCTACACGGCAAATCTCAATGGCCATTGAAATGGTTCTCGTGTCTTACGCCACAGATGAGTGGTGCCACAATCGCTACTTTGGATTTTGCAAAAATAACAAAAATAGTTGATAAATGTATACTAAATGCTGAAATACAGGCATACGCGAAAGTCGTTAAAAACCCTTTTAGTTGCACGTACGCGACGTACATATGCATACACTGCTGTAGCCACTTTAATACAAGACGAGCCAAAACCAAGCCAGTCCAACTGCGTCGGAGCGCTCCTTCGTCAGGCTTAAGACCGGGGAAATCGCCATGATATCTGAAAAACAAGAGCTATTTTTCTCTTGAAACTTTATGCGAGAGTAAGAATGGGCAAATCGAAGGCGAATACAACAGCTTAGAACACGATATTGCTTTGAGGGATTAGCGACGAAGCTGTTATCGCTGTGAAGCGGGCGGGCAGGGTGCCGCCATGTTGTCAACGTTAAGTACGCAAGCAACGCAAAGACTGCAACGCAAAATGAATGCGCTTAATGCGCTTAAAACCAGTCTAATATAATTTTAAAATAATTTTACAGGCTGCTTACATTAAATTTTATGCGAATAATGTTTGTTCATGTTTTTTCACCGTGAATGTGTCGTGTACGAAAGTGCGCTTGGCGCCGCGCGGAGCAACGCTAGCAACCTTGGGCAGCGCTCGAAGGCCCTCGAAATCTCGATGGAGTTCTGCGCTACTCCGTTGACTCGATAGGCTATTAACTCGATCGCCATTGAAACTGCCCGTGTGGCAGCGCTCGATCGCCTTTGAGTCGATAGACTATCGGTTCGAGGGCCCTCGAAATGCCCGTGTGACAGGGGTATTAGTTTGTGTACCTTAGGGCATCCCCTAAGGACACTAGCCAAATACATCTCTCCTTAACAAGTGGCCCCATACACGAGGCCAAAGAGATTCGAATACTCGGGCTCTTCATCCACAACCAAAGAAGAGTAGATACAACATTGCACAAACTCCGCAAAGTTGGAGACCAAGTAGGCCACATGGTCCGACTTGGTAATACTCCGCAAAATGATGAAGAGGGCACTTGACCTCCCTGTGCCCACCTCCAATGCTGGACTTCTTGCATTGGGAGTGGTGAACATTTTTCAGCAGCTCAAGGAAGCCCATCTCATAAATCAATACACGAGGCTAGCCCAAACGAAGTCGGGCCGGCACTTGCTAGCCCGCTTTCACATCCAACATGATTTTTACATTCAGGAGCGGGTCCGAGTGCCAGAACTCTGGAGACGCGTCGTCAGATTTCGACCCCTCCCAACTAAGATGGACAAGGAGGATCATAGTGGTCGTCAGGCTAGGGCGGAAGCCCCAGTGCACCACTATGGCAACAAACATGAGTCTTTTACGTAGATGTAGCTGGGCCGACCCACGGGGGGTGGTACACGGCCACGGTCATACATTAAGAAATACAGGGGGATGGGCTCTCCTTTCGAGCCCCAGGCACAACACAAGCTGAAGAGGTTGCCATCACCCTAGCTGCTTCTGATTCAAAATCGAAACGCATAATAACAGACTCGCGTTTGATACGTCTCAATTATGAGGCTGGCTGGATAACTCCACTAACTGAACGAATACTAAGGAACTGCAGCCAGGATACCGGTCCTACTCCCCGCTGCCTGGTTTGGACTCCGGGCCATCAGGGCCTAGCAGGAAACAAAGCTGCAGACGCGGCGGCCCGAGCACTCATTCACCGGGCTTTTCCATTGGCTCCTGAGCATCTTGAACCTGAAGGCAGCTGTTTACTCCCCTTCAAAGCTATCATATCCTATCATAAAGATAGGCATCGCCTCTACCCGGCCACTGCAAAGGGACTGGGGAAAGCAAACGAACGCGTTCTACTCCGATTATTCACGAACACAATGCTGTGCCCAGCAGTACTAAAACACTTCGATCCCGCGTTCACTGGCAGGTGCAAACACTGTGGGGAGGTGGCTGACACCTACAACATGGTTTGGGCTTGACAGCGCAAACCTACCAGAGAGGAATGGGAGGTGGCCCTGCTCGGCTGTTCGGACCTTCAGGCCCAAAAGGCTTTGGTCAAGAGGGCTAAGCTGGCGGCTTCGACCAATGGGGTCCCGGAATAAGGACTCCACTTAATGCGGGGCTCTTTAAAGAGCCTCACCTCTTTCATTCAATAAAGGCTTTTAACCACCACCACCGGCTACAAGACTTAGACTATATAGTCGCCTACAAGGGCAGTCGTCGGCACGCTGACGCGGACTGTCTTTCGCGGTTGCCCCTACCTGGGACGGAATCTAACATCTATAACTTCGACCGCTGCGTCGCGTCAGTGTCACCGTTTTTGCTGATATCACCACATTCAACGCGGAACACCAGAAAGTTTCAACCAGGCGGTCTCTCCTTGCCGAGGCTGTAGACCCCTCCGGTGCAAACCCCTTCTGTGTTGGAGATGGTCTCCTATAGTAGAAAAAACTATTCTTCTACAAGCCAGCGCTTGCTCCTGGTAGTTCTGAAGAGGCTGTACACCTCGGTCTTGCAGGCCATGCATGACGACCCTACATCTGGACATCTTGGGTCGGCACGCACGCTCCACCGTATGTAGGCACGCTTATATTGGCCGAAAATGCGGGCGACGACTGAGCGGTACGTCGCCAGCTGCACTCATTGTCAACACTAGAAGCGCCCCAGTAGCGTTGCATCTGGCCAGCTTCACCCTGTGAAACCATCCCCCCCCCACCGTTCGGGAAAGTGGGCATAGATCCCTGGGGCCCATTTCCCAAATCCTATCATGAAAACCGCTGGATAGGGATTTGCGTTAATTTCCTTACCTGGTATTGCGAAACGGCAGCCATATACCATCGTGTACAGCGTATCATGTGTCCTCTTTTATGCTGCGCTCCATAGTTATCTGCCATGCACCCCCAAAAGTTACCATCAGCGACCGTGGTTGGCAGTTCACCGCTGATGTCGTGGAGCGGCTTCTCCGCTCCTGCGCATCGTATTTTCGCCATTCCTCGCCTTACCATCCCCAGACGAATGGGCTTACTGAGCACCCGAACCGAACCATCACTAACATGATGTCAATGTACGTCGATTCAAAGCACAAAAACTGGGACAGCGTCCTGCCATTCATAACCTACGCTTTCAATACCGCGCGCCATCAGACTACTGGATTCAGCCCCTTCTTTTTACTATATGCTCGCCCCCCCACCCCTCTAGACACTGGACACGATACTACCGTTTTCTGCCGATCCTCATGAAGATTCCTCCATCGGCGAGACACGAGACATTTTGTCTCGCCGAAGAGGCCCGGAACCTTGCCCGCCTTAGTATTCTCGCCTCCCAACATCGATCCAAAGCGAGCTACGGTGCCCACCGCCGTCACGTCACGTAGAACCCCGGTGATTTGGTGTTGTTGTGGCGGCCTGTCAGAAAGCGGGGAATGCTCCAGAAGCTGTTGTACCACTACGATGGACCCTATGTTATTGCTGAGCAAATTAGCGAGCTCAATTACCGCATAGCGCGTCTCACAGCAAGCGGCTGTCGTTTCCCACTAACTGAAGTGACTCGTGCTGCCTAGCTGAAGCCCTACCATTCGCGCAGTGCTTCGTAACTCGCCTGGCGGGCTTCAGCTGCGTAGGGGAAAGTGTGACGCCTGTGAAGAGGCGATGTCTATTCTATTTGTTCGGCATCCCTGACTACGCAGAAGATTACGAAAATGAGATGGATGCGTCTTGTGCTCGGCAAGTGGACCCAGCTGGTTTTCAGTCGGCCGTCGTGGTCTGCATAAACCTTTGTTCGTAACAATATAATGCTGCAAGCAATATCCTTTCTGTAGAATAGAAATAACGTGAGCCAAAGACAGATCCTTAGGAGGCACCAGACTTTACAGAATGAGAAGGCTTAAAATATTTAGCAATGGCTGATTGAAATCTGTTGTGGAGGTACTCTTCTGCCCACATAATAACCGTGTTATTTAACGTAATGCTAAAAATTTTATATATAAAGTGATTACGGGGCACACGATCGAAGTCCTTTGGAAAATAAATGGAAATGGTGTCAGTTTGAGTAAATGCTCAAAATTTCGGTGAAGGTCAGTTGTTAGTTCGAACAACTGGGATTGACAAGAATTTCCACGATGACACTCACGCTGGTTTGGAAATTGGACTTCATTCCCAGGGATATATTTCATTATCTGAGATGATATAACATCTTTTAATAATTTACGAACAACTGATGTAAACCGTAAGGGCCTATAGTAAGTCATGCTGTTTAATCCCCTCATTATGCAGAGAGGGGAGTTACTGCTTTGTATAGTCCATCCCATTCGCATCTCAACTCTCGCGCGACGTATACTGAGGATACGTACACTCCCCTGGCTCTGGAACTTCAAGCCATTTATAATGCCATTTCTTCCCTTCCGCTTGTTCCAACATTCAATAGAGTTCATATTTACACCGACTCCCGCGCCGCCCTTATGCAGCTTAAGGCTGCTCGACGGACATTCCAGACTTCACAATCAATTCATGTGCTCTGCGCAAAGTATCCATGTCCTGTGCGCATACACTGGAGTCGCGGCCATGCTCAGAATCCACATGACATTCAAGCGGATGCTATGACTCATCTTCATACATCAGACGATCCGCCACCTTCCCCTCTTCCCCCAGATCCGTTCCTGTCCCGTGTTTCCGATTCCGAAGTTCTGCGCCAGCGAACACGCGCTCTAATTCCTCCGTGTTCGCACCCTCTCCCCCGTAGTCTTACTCGGCAGGAGGAGGTATCCGTGCGCCGGATTCGGGCAGGGGTGGCCCTGACACCATCTGTCCGTCATCGGTGGCGTGCCAAAGATCTGCCAGCACCTGACAGGTGCCCTCACTGTAGCGCTGCACCGGACATTTGTGATGTGCGGCAGTTGTTGTGGACGTGCCCAGCGACGGCTGCTATAAGAAAGCGGCTGCTCACGGAGGTGGCCCTGCGGTGTAACCGCGAAAGTGACTACGTGAAGTGGACTATGAACAGCCGTTTCATCAGCAACCTCTGCGACTACCTCATCGCAATGGGTCTTTACTCTTTCTTTTAACTTTCAATATGGTGCATTCCTTCCCCCTTCCTTTTTTCCAACTTATGCCTCATGGCACACTTCCCGAATAAAAAGAAAATCCCCTCCATTATAATGGGCAAAACATGAACAAGTTTCCAATCATTAGGAATATCAGCCGCATCAAGTTACTGCTGAAAGAAGATTGGCAGGATACGCGATGGACATGATTTTGTTACTTTAAACAGTTTTTACTCGAAAATGTATGCAGACGTTCGGTTGAACTCCTACTCCCTTTCAATGCACATTTATAGAAGGCATTGTACATTAAATCCTAGATATAGGCCCAATATAGGAAAAGTCTGTTTTGTCAAAAACGCCGCAGAAAAATGAGTTAAAGTCATCGGCCATATAAAATGAGTCAATTGAGGTACTGTCTGCACAAACCAGCGCGGGAGTTTCTTTTTTGAGCAGGAAAAAGTACTTTCCAAAATTTGATGGGGTTGTTTTTCAAAAATTCTGACAATTAACATTATAAAAATTATCTTTGTCTCCTTGAATTTTATGCTTGCACGACTTCTCCACGTTAGAGCATGCGGAACGTATTTCGACTGAAAATTTTCTAAGAAACCACCCACAACAGAACTCCACACGAGAAAAGCAGCCAGCTTGCAGAAACACTGCGATTATAATATCAAGACTCAAAGCACTAACAGTAGCTCTCAACGTCGTTATTAAAACCGTTTAGGTCTGCTTTAGCAAAATGATAAATTATTTTTCTTTAGTACAGATACCTTCGCAGTAGTTGATTGGGACAGGAAGTGAACAATACCGTCATCATCAGCCTTACTACACCCACTGCAGGTCAAAGGCCTCTCCCATGTCTCTCCAATTAACCCTGTCCTTTGCCAGCTGCATCCACCCTTTGCCTGCAAACTTAATCTCATCCGCCTACCTAACCTTCTGCCACCCCGTGCTAAGCTTACTTTCCCTTGGAACCCACTGCGTTACACTTAAGGACCAGCGATCTTCGTGCCTTCGCATTACATGCCCTGCCCAAGCCCATTTCTTCCTGTTGATTTCGACTAGGATGCCATTAACCCTCGTTTGTTCCCTCACCCACTCTGCCCGCTTCCGGTCTCTTAACGTTACACCTATCATTTTTCTTTCCATGGCTCGCTGCGTTGTCCTTAACTTAAGCTGAACACTTTTCGTTATCCCTCATGTTTCTGCCCCGTAGGTGAGTACCGGTAAGATACAGCTGTTGTACACTTTTCTCTTGAGGGAATTTGGTAAAGTGCAATTCATAATATGAGAGGACATGCAATACGCGCTCCACCCCCTTCTTATCCTTCTAGTTATTTTCCTCTCATGATCCGGATCAGCTGTCACTACTAGCCCTAAGTAGCTTCATTTGCCTGTGACTGCTTGCTACGGATATGGTTACTTGTCTGCTGAGTTACGGTAACTGTGAGCACAATCAACTGTGTGTCGGGAGTGTAGAACGCTTTCCAGATTTCCTTAATTTTCTTCCCATAGTACACAAGCAAAAGTTTATTTGCTGACATATAGATGCATATTTGCACCTTCCTCAGTGATCGGCTAGGTTTCCTGGCACACTTATCCCTTCAAATTTGTGTGGTAACGACAGCACCATTCCTGCACACATTCAAAGCTACAATAACAAGGCTTGTTGCAGTTATCTGAAATTTGTTAAGCACTGTCATGGTGGTTGGCCCTGCAATGCCGACGTTGCCCTGTTTCTGAGAGTCCTATAGCATCAATGGAACCGTTGACCTGTCAAGGCAAAGGTCACATATAATTTGAACCCATTCCCTTAATCCTCAGATTGAATGAAATGGCTGCTGCTTGCAATAGCAGATGCCCCGCTTTGCACCGGTGGCTAGTTCTGTTCTTGCCCGCTGCGCATGCCTGAATCAGGAGCGTTGCATTTTTCTTTTCTTCTGCGGTGTACTCTGTGTAAAAAGTGCTAATCTATCATTGTGGTGTGGTAGGCATCTGTGAGGTTATAATATTAGCAAGCGGTTCTGTTGTTTTATTTTTAAGCAGCTTAATTCATTATGTGCAGTGAGCAATCTAAGCCATGATGTGAGTGGCCGGGCCCTAGCAGTGATTTTTACACTAGAAAGAGAAGTGTTTTGGCAACCAGAAAGTGCGTGAGCTGGTTAGGAGTCAGTGTGTCTCGCAGTTCACAGGTTAGCATAAATTCTGTGCAGACAGCGGGGCGAACATTGTGATGGCTATTCCAGTGGGCAAGAAAGATATACGATTCAGGCAGCGTTTGATTTACCTGCTTAAATCCAAAGTTTTAAGTCTTTCCACTGGGGCAGCCGTCGCGGTGGCTTAGTGGTTACGGCGCTCGGCTGCCGGCCCGAAAGACGCGGGTTCGATCCCGGCCATGGCGGTCGAATTTCGATGGAGGCGAAATTATAGAGGCCCGTGTACTGTGCGATGTCAGTGCACGTTAAAGAACCCCAGGTGGTCGAAATTTCCGGAGCCCTTCACAACGGCGTCTCTCATAGCCTGAGTCGCTTTGGGACGTTAAACCCCCAAAACCAAACCGAACCTTTCCTCTGGGCACATTAAAGGGACAAGAACGCATTCGACAATCGCCCGTACGCATTTCACTCTGTCTACTCCGATCAACAAGTTTCCATGTTAACATAGCGTAAGTGTAGTGAAAAAAAGTTTTCTCCCCAAAAACAGTCAATAGTTTGAGTCCCTATTAACGAGGCCTGTACTAAGAGGAATGGCTGTATATAATATATTATGGTTAATATTTTAGTTCTGATGATGATACAAGCAATTAATTTCTGTTAATTTGAATATGTGACTAAAGAAGTACATTTATCTCGCAAATTAAGAAGATGATTAGAAGTATGTGTTACATGGAACAGCAGTTTGTTGTTTGAAGAATAGCGATTGGCTTTACCTGACACCGCTTTAAACAGCAGACTGAAAAACGAGCCCTGTGGAGCTGGTAAATGTATGTTGGGAACAAAGACGGCGGAAAAAAACACCACTGCACAGAGCAGCAATTCTTGCTCTGTTGTCCTCGTCCCTTAGCGCAGTTTCAACACGCCAACTTACCAGTGGTTCACCCGACATTACACTCGTATCAAGTTTTGTGAAATTTGCAGCAAGCATCAACAGGACACGAAGCACGGTGTACGCACATCTTGTGCATACTGTGCAGATAGCTTCCTGCCTCATCATAGCTTGGTCCCTCTATGTTTCTTACCCATCATTACCCAGTACCTATGGCCCTATTTATACCATTGTCATGTGCTGCAAATCTCCAAACACATTTGGTACTCTTTCCCTGCTAGATTGTTTTCGCCGATTAAGTTGTTTCATCCAAATTGGCAAGCATTTAGAAAACATTCCTGCAATAGCCAACTTGCTCTTGTTCTTCACGACATGCACCTTCACTGCAATATCCCCCTCGATGCTTTTTTTCTTGGCCGTTAAAAAGCATGTGATTCGCTTTTTTATGTATGGCTTTTATGTCATGCTTTAACTTCTATCCAATAGCTCTAAACTGGATCTAAGCTTAAACAGCCAGCCGTAAGAAGATTTCCCTTGACAATCCTTATGCATTCTGCCTTTTTCTGCAATCTTGGATGTCCCCCAAGGCATTGCCCTTGGGCCTCAGCTCTTTATTACCTACATTAATTATGACTTTCCCTTCAGTGTTTTGTTACATGCCTTCACTGATGGCTATATGGGCGCAGTCGACAGGATCTCCCGACAGGAAGCGGACCGGCTATGGGACTTATCAAGACGGCAACAAAGGAACCAGGGCTGAGCGACCATCTCGGGCGTGGACCAGCAGGCCAAGCCATCTACAGTGAAGCAGGTTGGTGTCTTGTAGGTCCTTCCGCTGGGCACTGTGACAGTCGTGTGAGCGGGGAGGACGGGAACAGACGAGTAGGAGGGAGGCAGATGGAGCTGGTTGGGAACGCTGAGGTAGCACGCGTCAGCGGAGGGTCAGTGTTGTCTATCGCCGATGAGATGGGGTTGTTGAAATTAAAATTGAAAATTTCAGAAGTACAACTGCAAATTGAAATATTGCGGTACGAGAGAGAGGTCGGGGAGGCGGTGGACGGTGTAATACGAGAGGGGGTGCGTCCGGAGAATGGGGCCAATTGTGAGATAGGAGACAGGCCAAAGATCGATACTGGAAAGCTCGAGTGGTGACAAAGCGGCCGCGATCGAGAAACAGGAGGCAGGTGTCAAGGTGTGAGATGAACGCTCTGATGATTTGAAGGAAACCGATGAAAAGTTTGGCCGTGGAAATCTCTGTGCTGAAGCGAGCAGGCTAGTATCCGGAGATGATGCGGTCATCGAAGATGTAAGACCTCCGGAGCGGTGGGAAGGGGCAACCGCCGTGTCAGAAGTGGTGACTGCACTGAAGGAGGATAGTGACAACTAAGAGGAGCGCGCAGACGCAGCTGCGGCTGTAACGGTCACCGCAGTAGTCCAGACCGGTAGCGCTGATGCTGAAAGAGGGTACTGCAGGCATACAAGTGCCCCAGAGCACGAAAAGCCCAGGCGCGAGCAAACAAACGGCGGCGCTACGTCGAGGAAGACTGGCGAACGCGCGAGAGTGCGCGCTCATGATGCGGTAGCAGGTGAAGTTTTGCTTGACAGTGGAGGCGATATCGCGGGCCGACCGTGTGTGCAAATGGCGTCGCGGGAGTCGCAAAAATGAAAACGACGCGACTGGCGAATGAGCCTGAGTGGGCAAGTCACCAGGGCGGCGGAAAGACTAAGCTGTGCTTCGCATAAAGGTCTATGGGGAGAACGCGCGGTCAAAATTGCAACGAGTGTCAGATGGCACTCTGTCACAGGCCGTACGACAGGGGACGGCCAATTGCACTAATCGTCAGGAGGTACGCGCCGTGGCAGATGACCAGTAAGGGTGATTGCATTGAACCGACTGACCGCCCTCCGCCGCAGGGGGTTTAGAGCACACCGTGGCGTTCGAGATGGGAATTGTGCGCAGGAGATAGCGACGCCAACGCTGACAAGCTGCCGAGGCTTATAGCACCAGCTCCATTAGTAAGGGGAGCGGGGTGAAAGGGGTAACGCTGTTTTCTGGTCCTTTGTTTTAATGGTGTCGTAGTGCCCGGGGGAGGATCGCGGGACACCAGCCCCGCGCGGTTGTGGTGTGAAGTGTGATGCGTTCCGTGGAGGCACGCATCACAGTGGCGGTGGAAGTGTCGGGCGCGCGGCCTTATCGCATCCGAAAGTAGCCGGAAGAAACGGCCGCCGCGGTTATGTGCGTGTACGCGCGGGCGATTCGGCGCGCCCAAGAAACAGCCGGCGCTTTGTGTTCCTATGTGTGTGCTTGCCGCTCAGCGGCGACGAACGAGAGATGCCCCCCCCCCCCCCCCCCCTAACAGCAGTTACGGGGGCATCATCCGATGAGTCCAAGGTCTGCGCGGCCGCCTCCGTAACGACGGTAACCAGCTCAAGATGCCTTCACAGGGAGCCGACCGAAGGGAGCAGCGGGGAAGCAAGGACGAGAGAGGGCAAGCTGGAAAGGAGGACCGGGAAGAGGGGAGAGACGACCAAGAAGGACTGGACAGACGGGTCGTGGATTCCGAGACGAGAGGCCGCTTCCCGACGGCAGAATGGTGTCACCGCAGTTGTGAATAGATGTAAATAAATTAGGCACTGTGTAATCGGAATGTTCGGTGTGGTCTGGCTGAATCGGGAGGAGATGAAAATAAAATAGAGGAGGGAGGAAGGAACCTGCTTGACTGCCATCTTGCAATAAATACCTGTGTTTCAGTTCTCCAAAACATCATTTTGTATGCTTTAGAATGGCCTCTTTGCTAATGATACTAAGAATGCACTAATAATTTTTATGGTCAGTATAGCTACGTTTTGCCTACTTATAAGGGCTTGCCGAGAATGGTATATTCACTGTATACTGATTCAAACACTCAGCCATTCACATGATTTGCTTTGTAGCATGGCCTCACCTCTTAATCCTTATACGTCCACCCACAACCTAGGATATTTACACCATAACATGTACTTAGCATCGCCGTCTTCCAAAATACTTGCGTTCAGATCCCCTGTGTGGCATCACCTTGGGCGTTCTAATGACACATGGCACAAACCTAACTTAACTAAAATGCTAGAATGAGTTCAGACCTGAGCCTCTATTTTATTTTCTCAGACTTTTGTTGAAGCTCCAGTGTCACTGCAGCAAAGGTGATTCTTCAAATTTCTTCATGTGGTGCAGAAACTGCAGGGTTTTTAAAAATTCTTTACCGTCACATAACCAACTAATCTGTTCTGACTCATGGTTAATTCTGCATTAGCCGCACTAGTACTGTTGTGCCTCAGTTAGCTCATGCCACTGCATCTCAAGATTGATTTTTATTTTCGGCACTAAAGGCTGAAATGGCCTTCCACCTAACAAGGTTAGGTCGTTTGAGTCGTTTGAGTCGTAACCTCATGTCGTTTGAGTTGGTCACTGCAGAAATTCCCACAATAAACCATGATGTTCATCCACTGATTAAAAAAATTCTCCCAAGGCAGAGAATATTTGTAATAAGGCAGCAATTAGTCATTAACATCCACCCAAGTGCAGCCATAAGGCCACAAAGAAGAGCTACAAAGCTTTTCTTTGTAGCCGTATGGCTGAGCCTGGATGCTTATGGTTAATTACTTATTAGCAAATTACAAACTCATCAGGTTCCTACTTGGCCCATCATGGCAAAGCTCACCACTCAAGGACTGTCATTTAGTACTGTTTAGGTATAAAAAAGTTAAAATAATTTGTTCTAATGAACTGCTTATTCGCTTGCTCAGCTCGGAAAACCAATACAATGCTTTTGTTATGCGTAAGAACTTTCCTTGCAATCTATTTCAAGTAATATTGGGGCAGGTTTACACAATAGTTTTGTCGGACGGTATAGAGTTGCATTCACGCTAACTTGCACACTGTGCACAAGCTAGGTCTAGCCAGCTGAACTCGCGCACTGAAAAGCTAAGCATGCATTACTGTGCCTATTTTTGTCAGATTTTCCTTGGTGCTTCTCTCTTATCTCATTTTCAGCTAATCAACACACCACCGACATAACGTGGCTCATCATAACATGGCTCAGTAAAAATGCTATGAATGCATGTTTATGCATGTGATTTTTATGTATTCAGGATAGTGTTAACAGGCGCGTTGGCTTGTCCTAAACACAAAAGCCGTCAAACTTCAAGTTGCAGCAAAGAGACACCAGTAAAGAGAAAAGCCATCACTAATTTTCTGGTTTTTTTCGGCATTCTTCGGCCTAACTCCAAATTGTTCTTTTCCAAATTTCTGATGCCTATCGATGCCTGGGTCAATTTCTTTCTTTGAAAACTAGACTGGCTGGGAAGTAGGTATAATTTTCGGAAGATGTTGATAGTCAGCAACTAATAGCACGCTCCAAATTTCAAAATGTGCTGAGTAAACATCGGTTAACAGTTAGCAATGCTCACTTTTACTGACTAGATTGGGAACTGGTGACCGTTACATTCAGTCAGTCTACATTTTACTAATGAGTGAAAATATCCCTTAAAAGTTGCTTTAAAGTTGTATCAGAGAACATACGCATATATGCCTGTTACATACTTGAAAGGCTTAATTTTTATTTCATTTTATTGCGACATCATAGCTCTCATACTGCAAACACAATTTTACAAATTCTGCTTGAGATGTTGGTGTTTGCTTGAGATATGATTATACGGTCATCGTGTCCTGCTTCCCTGATTATACAAAGTATTCTTTCCCAGCCTAAGCCAGGAGCCGTTGCCATGCAAACCCTCAAAATTGGTTCTTGCATTTCTTCTACCTGTAATCCAGTATACTGGCTCCCATATCTCATTATGTTTATATTAATGAGAAAGACATGTGTACACTTTTATGCAATGCAAAAGCACCCACTTTATTTTGCATTCACATGCCACATTTGAGCATGCTTTGGAGTTGCACAGGGTATATGCCAGGTCATTTTGTACAGCCGTGAGCGAAAGTGGAGGGACCAGTGGCTCCGGGCAAAGGAGCGTCTGCGGGGCCTCACCGCGGCGCTGCTATCACGCGCCGCACGCTCGCTGCGAGAGTGCCCCGAGTGACGACAGACGGTGAAGCTTCGCGACAAGTTTCTGCACTGTACGGCTTCCTGTACTCGCTGCCGGTCTGTGCCTTGCAATCATGCCCCGAATTGAAGCCTTTGTCTCATGGCGAAACTCTCACGGCGAAAATGTCGCCGCCAGTTCGAATTGACGAAAGAAGAAGGGTAATTGAAATTAGTATCCAGGGCACTTCTCAACCTGTCATTTACGCTATTACGGGCCGTTCGCGTAATGTCGTTAATCGCATTATTCATGCATGTCGGTATGAAGGTGAAAGAATTGCCGACGCGGTGCGCAGCGGTTGAGCAATGCTCACGAATGAAGAAACTGATAAGCTCTTTGTCGCCGCAGCTGTGGCGGTCCCGTTCCTTAATGGGCAAGAAATATGCGACCTCTTGGGCCTTGAGGTGTCGTCATCCACCGGGCGACGACGTCTCAACGAAGCAGGTTTAAGGAACTGCGTGGCGGCTCAGAAGCCATACTTAACCACAGGCAACGCATTCGGCATCTCAACTTTGCACAAGCTGTGCAGCACTGAACGGCAACCGACTGGAGAGAGATCTACTCTCTGACGATAGTCGGTTCTCCAGTCGGTAGGATCAGCAACGGCTGGCCTGGCACCCGTTTAACTGCAGGTATGTGGAAACCGTCTCTCCAATGCCGCTTATCAAGAAGGGCGACTTCTTGTGGAAACCTCTTGAGAGGCGTCCGCATGGTACAATGGGTTACGTATGCTCAGCATAATTGCGTGTTTAATACTGTTCCTTCATCCTGAACAGTAAGCTGTTTTTTTTGATACCGCTATAAACGCTTGAACCTTAGCAAGTGTCATAGAGTTGACCACTGACCTTATTTTTAGCGCTCATCGACCATAATTATTTTGCGCCAAAACGACTTGAAATTGTCAGTATCGTGTCTCCTTTCGGAGCTTCACCTCAGAGCTTGCATTGTTGGCTGTCCATCAGTACGGTATCGTTGTGCTTCGCGTTCTCTTTTTCAAAGACCAGCCCTTACCCAGTGCACATCGGCTTGTAAAAAAATTATTAGAGAGCTTGATGCTGGACCTGTGAAATTTCTGAAATTTCTTTGTCCAGGTCAATAGTAATCTGAAGTCGAGAGTTGGATGAAAACTTGTCTGGTCGGGAACAATCATAATAAAACTTAAAAGGAGGACGCCGAAGAAAAGTAAAAAACAAAAAACAACAAAATGACGTTTCGGCTCCCGTACGGGAGCCTTGTTCACAACGAGAAGGATTAGAAAGTGCATCAGGATTAAATACGTTTGAAAAGAGGGCGCAGGGAGCGTGCGTATACAGGAGTTAGATTTCCAGTGTTGCGATTGAGGGTGCGATTAGTCGTTTGAATGAATAATGATTCGAGGTGAAGGCGACGGTACAGATTCTTTTCAGTTGCCAGCACGTGTGCCCTACCCCACGTGCTGGCAACTGAAAAGAATCTGTACCGTCGCCTTCACATCGAATCATTATTCATTCAAACGACTAATCGCACCCTCAATCGCAACACTGGAAATCTAACTCCTGTATACGCACGCTCCCTGCGCCCTCTTTTCAAACGTATTTAATCCTGATGCACTTTCTAATCCTTCTCATTGTGAACAAGGCTCCCGTACGGGAGCCGAAACGTCATTTTGTTGTTTTTTGTTTTTACTTTTGGTCGGCGTCCTCCTTTCAAGTTTTGTTATCAATAGTAATCTATCTTAATGCCTTCACTGGCCTAGAGAGATCGTGTGTTATTTGGTTTGCTTTTTATATTTACGTCTCTCTCCACCTTCCTGCTTTATAGCCCGAGTAGACGACAGGCGTCCTGTGAAGTGGAAGGTGCGCTGTCAATGTCTGGAGTGTCATAAGCAAGGATGTCCTGGGCTCTCTTGTGCACGTCGAGGGCCGCTTTGAAGCCTCCGCGTACGATGTCATCATCAAGGAGGAGTTGGTCCCCTACGTGCTTGGTGGCCCCTTCACCGACGGCCTGCTGTCATTTCCAGCAGAGTCGTAGTCCTCTACACAAAGCTCCCCTCGTGGCCACACTGCTGGAAAAGCAGGGCATCATCCGCTCGCTGCAGTGGACACCAACCGCTGCAGATCTGAAACCCATCGAACACGTGTGGGGGCGGATCAAGATGCAAATTGAGGCCCGGGATCTCCGCACGGTTGCAGCTGATGAACTGCGGAATGCCGTAAAACAAGAATGGCAGACTCTTCGTGCTCGCCTCGACGTCAGGTCATCACTGTACCATTCGATGCCGCACCGAGCTGCTGGTGTAATGGTCGTTAATGGCAACTTCACTAAGCATTAGTTGAATGCTAGGTTCAGATTTTTTCTCATGGCAGGAAAGAGCCTTTCAGTGCCAAATATTTTTAACACTTATTTGAAGGGGTGTCCGAAGCGCAGATCTATAGTGCCTTGCATTTTGCGCCTCGATGTATTCGTCTCCGCCTAGTGATTCGGGAGTCGAGTGGAAGCCGCGAGTGCCTTCCAACAGCATGCCGATACAGGCATGGCATGAACGCGTAACCGCCAAGGCTCGCCGAAAACGGAGGAGGAGGGGAGCAGTTCGCTGTACTTTCCCTTCAGAGACTTTAGGAGCATTGCGATGCGCGTTCCCTTTTATCGCGACCGTCAGCTGCAGAGTAGCCGAACGGCGCACTAGAAATGTATCAAGCGTGATAAGGATCTGCGCGAGAGCGAGGGTGAAATTTGTCGCCACTCCGGGCACTTTCGCCGCGAGCGTGCGGCCCTAAAGTCACTGGTTCCAGTGACTTTATGCGGCCCGAGATAGCAGCGCCGCGGTGCGGCCCCTCAGCTGGTCCCGCGCCCGGATCCGTGGTCTCTCCACTTTTGCTCACGACTGCACATGGCAACAATGACATGGCCTTAAGCAGAACATCTCATATTTGTTTCCAACGGTGTAGTCTGGCTTGTGCGACTGCAATATGAGCTCATGAAGAAGTGCTAAAGGACTACCTTATGGCCCGCTATCACTGTGCAGAACAAAGCCTTGCACTATAGCCAAGTAATGCACGTCTAAGCCCGTTTGCAGCCACACAGTGCTATCTGTATTTTGGCTTCAATACTGAACTGAAAAACACACAAAAAGATAAGTCACTATTTCGCATTTTCACTGTTCTATGAAATGCAGAACTGCTTTCATTACAACTGATTTTACCTGTTCCAAAGAGCTGGAAACGTCATAATTTCTCGTGTGCATTTGCATTTGTGCTTGACTGCAGTGTGCTAAAATGTGACTTTTTAATCCATGCGCAATTCAGACACTCACACACACAATTTATATATTGAATAAATAGATAAGCATGTTATTTGCATTAACAGTCAGCTGACTCTAGGTAGCTGGGGAGGAGGTAGTTTACATTTTAAAGTGACAACTACTGTGCAAATGACTGGGAAAGGCTGCAAGCGCAATTATTTTTTTTCTCTGTGAGCAATGCATAAAACACTGCAGCGTGCAATTTTCAATAACTGACTGAAAATTTTAAGTATGCAATGTTGTGATGAACCAGTTTCTTAAAATGGCCCTGGGTCCACACTGGGCATGAGGAGATTGATACACAGACTCCAAAATGATTTTGAAGTGATTTAATTAAAGCATCTGGCTCGATGCCGCTTACGGGACAGAAGCTGGGCTCGTCGTCGCCGGGGCTGAGTCAGCGTGGTGTGGCACGGGCTCGATGAATGGCTGGTTGTCTGCAGCGGCCGGGCTGGGAGCTCCTCGTGGCTGTGCTGCCCTCGTTCTCGGCTGGTCGTTGGATGAGCTGCCCGTCGTGGAGGCGCGTTGGCGAAGGTCGAACGTTAGCGACGGCTAGACCCCGGGCTCAGGTCAATGCGCAGCCCCAGTCTTCTGCCTCGCTCCGTCTCCGGCCCTCTCGTCCACTCGCCCCGATCGCTCTCCGCCTTCCTCCCGTCGGCTTCCGCTTTTAAAGCCTTTGCTTCTTTCTTCAGCCGTGGCCGCGCCTTTGTCCACTCCCCCGTGGCTCTCGAGGGGTGCACAATGACGGGGACACTCAAGCGTCGTTCGACAGGGCCGTCGACGGTTACCATATATGGTCATGTTTCTCAGCCACAACCAAAGATGGTCATGTCTCTGCGCTGCGACCCGACGCCAGGACGGCGAGGCCAACCGTCTCCAGGAAAAGTCACTGACCGGCTCGCCGTGGCACCGGTGCATGTGCACGAATCGTCACATCCGCTCCTTCTTAAAAGGAATGTTCATTGAACATTAGGAATTCGTCATACACACACACGCGCACACACACACGCCGCGCTGTTCGGGCCAGTATCCCGCACAAGTCGCTCCTTTCTTCCCCACGAGCACCGAGCCAGAGCGGAGTTTCAGAACAATTCTTCACCGTAGATACCACTCGAGTGCACAATATAAGACCATAATTAACAGTATGTACAACATCTCAAACAAGAGAACGAACAAAAAATGAAACTAAACGAAGCGCACTTGTAATGTAAAAAAACAAGGAAATGTAGTCTTAGCGAGGTACCTCCCTGTCCACTACTCGGTTACGGAGGTAGTACCTAGCGGCTGGAATACGTCTGCCAGATTGGAATGCCTCCTCCTCGAGAAGGGCGCCTCCGAGCTGCGACTGCATGAAGTGTTCCAGTTCATCACATGGACTGAAATTTTTGTGCCGGCCGCTCTGACCGCTTTTCTGCAATGCAGGGTTATTTACAATGGCGGGCTCCGTGCGAAGGTTATCCTCCCCCTCCTGTTCCCTTGAGGCAGCCGTTTCAGAAAGAGGCGAGCATGTTGGTGCTTGCTTTAAAGCATGGACCACAACGGTTGAGGCCCCTGCGATCTCCCGAATCCGAAAATTAACCGGCGATAGCTGCTCTACTATGCGGTAAGGTCCTTTCCATTTGGGCGTTAACTTACGGGCAAGCCCTGCCTTGACCTGCACACACTCAAGGTATACGCGGTCTCCCACCCTGAAAGGAACCGCCCTAGCCCTAGTGTCGAACCGCCTTTTTCTTTTGGCGGCTGCTTCCCGTAATGCTTCGGCTGTTACGTCATGGGCCACTTGCAATCGAGACGTCAGTTCGGCTCGATAATCATCTAGTGACCCGTATGGCACCCGTCTCTGTCCATTAACCACCGCATTCGGTGTGTCTGGGTCGCGACCGTACAAGAGGTAGAAAGGGGAGTCACCGGAGCTCTCGTGCACCGCCGTGTTGTAAGAAAAAGCAGCAAACGGTATCCAGAGGTCCCAATCCTGTTGGCCTCGCGAAACATAATGGGATAACAGTTTGCTTGCTGTTTGATCAAGCCTCTCCACAGCACAGTTACAAGCCGGGTGGTAAGGGGTGGTCTGTCTTTTGTCAATTCCCAGAAGGTTATACACATCTTTCATCAACCTCGACACAAAGTTTGACCCTTGATCCGTTAGCAACTGCCGCGGAACGCCGTGCCGCAGAACCACTGTTTCTACAAAGGCACGTGCCACAGTTTCTGCTTTTTGGTCGGGCAGTGCTGTTATCTCAGCATACTTCGTTAGGTGGTCAACGCACACCAGTACATATTTGTTTCCTGTTGTCGTAGTCGGAAGTGGGCCTAGGATATCCATGCCAACCCTCTCAATAGGCATCGAGACTTCCTCGAATTCCTGAAGGGGGGCCGGCCTGCGGTTTTTCGGAGTTTTTCTTTCCAGGCAAAAACGGCAGTTAGCGCAGTACTCTTTAACATCTGAACGCATGCCCTGCCAATAGTAGTAGCGCTCCAACCTCCTTTGCGTCTTCATTACTCCAAAATGGCCCGCGTATGGGGCATCGTGAAAAACCCTCAAGACGTGCGGCACCATTGACTTTGGTACCACCACTCTTTCCCACACCTGGCTAGCCTTCCTTCCTGACCGCGTAGGCCGGGTGCGCTTTCGTAGGGTTCCTTCGTTGTCAACAAAGTAACAATTGTCGGGATCCCGGGCGATCCCCCCAGAAATGGCATGAAATGTTTTCTCTAGCCCTTTGTCCTTTCGCTGCTCGGTGCGGAGATCGTTTGTATCTATGGCCGGACAAAACTCATTCACGGTGCGTACCAGGAGGTTAGCTCGACTTAATGCGTCCGCGTTAGTGTGCACCTTGCCTGGCTTGTGTTCTATCTCGAAATCGTGTTCCTAAAGTTGCAGATTCCAGCGCGCGAGGCGCGAGCTCGGATCCTTCACGTTTAGAAGCCACTTAAGGGGTTGGCAGTCGGTCACTAGCCTGAATCTGTGGCCATAGAGGTAGCACCGAAAGTGCCGCACGGCCCAAACCCCTGCAAGACACTCCCGCTCAGTGGCACTGTACCGCTGCTCGACTGGACTGAATTGCCGGCTCGCGAACGCGATAGGGTGCTCCTTGCCGTCAAAATTCTGAGACAGCACTGCACCCGCTGCAAACTTCGAGGCGTCAGTCGCTACAATGAAAGGCTGGCTGAAGTTTGGATATCCTAGCAAGGGAGCGGTTATTAATTTCTCCTTTAGTTCTTCGAACGCCACCTCTGCCTCCTCCGACCATACGAACTCTATGTTTTTTGCTGTTAGTGCAGTCAGTGGCTTTGCGATTCGGGCGAAATCTCGCACATGCCTTCGGTAGTATCCGACTAAGCCAAGAAACTCGCGAACGCCTCGAACTCCAGTTGGTCTAGGGAAGTCGCGGACGCAACTTAACTTTCCCGCTTCAGGTTCTGCGCCGTCTGCGGAAACGATATGTCCAAGGTATTTGACCTGCCGCTGTAGAAGTTGGCACTTTGAAGGTTTCAATTTTAAGCCAGCAGTGCGCAATCTGACCAGCACTTCCTCAATGGCCTCCAAGTGTTCGGCAAAGGTGCTGCTGTAAATTATTATATCGTCCATGTAGACGAAGCACCTCTTTCCCAGCAAACCGGCCAAGATTACGTCCGCAGTTCTCTGCCAGACTGCAGGGCTGTTAACAAGTCCCATCGGCATGCGTCTCCACTGAAAGTGGCCAGACGGGGTGTAAAATGCGGTTTTGTCGACATCGTTTGGATCCATTTCGATCTGCCAGAACCACGATGTGAGGTCGACAACTGTAAAATACTTGGCTGACCCAAGCTGCGCGAGGGTTTCCTGCACCTGTGGCAGCGGGTAGGGATCTATCCTTGTAATGGAATTCAATTGCCGGTAGTCTATTACCAGTCGAAATGAACCATCGGGTTTCTCAACTAGAAGTGCCGGTGCCCCCCACGGCGACTTGGAATGCTCAACAATGCCTTTGTCGATTAGCTCTTGGACCTGCCTATCCATTTCCTCTCTTTGTGAGTAGGGAATTCTATAGGCCCGTTGGTACACTGGTGGCGAGTCGCCAGTCGTAATGCGGTGTTTAATCACTCCGCACTTTCCCAGATCTAGCTTCGATGCAGCGAACACATCCGAGTAGCGCTGTAGGAGACCCTCAACTCTTCCTCGCTCTTTGCAGTCGATGTGAGAGAGGTCAAACTGCAGGTTCCCTTCTTTTCCTTTCCTTTCATTGACGAGGCCCGTAGTGCAAATCGGGGTACCCTGCTCATCTACCTCAGCCGTGGAGAATGTAGCTATGTTTTTGTTTTTCGGCAGGTGAAGCTCTTGTTGCGAGTAGTTACATAAGCGGACGGGAACCCTTTTCTTTGAGTCAACCGTGACCAAACAGCCCGCCACACTCAGTCCTATTGCGAGCCCCTCTATAGGTTCAACGACTCCTATGTGTCCCTCATCAATCTGAGCTGACATCGCTCCCACACAGATTATCTCTGACCGAGGCGGCACCACTGTTTCTCTCGTTGTCCTAACACTAACGCCCGCGTGTGTTAGCGAGCCCTGTTTCGCGCTCTGTTCCCCATAGTCCACTCGTGCAACGTACTCGGCCTCTCGATTTGCTAATGGGACCAAAGCCCCGCGACAGGAAAGGCAGTTCTGGCTTAATATGAGATCGATGCCATGCTGCCGTAACAGGTCCTGACCTACGAGGCCCGATATACCATCCGGCAACGACACAGCATCGGAACAAATGTAGCTGGGATGGTCAAAACTTTCGTTACCGATTGTGAAGCGCAAAAGGTACAGTCCTCCCGTGCCGAGGTCAGCTCCTGTGATGCCCACGAATCTTACTTTTGGAGATTCTCGGGCCTCATGCACCTGCCTGTCTCCCTTCCTTGTCAGCAGATCAAAAAACTTTTGCTTAAGGAGCGTTATCCGGGAGCCAGTGTCAACCAACAGATTGCAAGTGACCCCGTTTACCACGAATTTGGCAATCGGGCAGGATTCTCCAAAAACGCTTACAACAGCACAGCTATTACTGCTCTCCCCCCCAACCGGCTCGGCTGTGGGGGACTCTACGCGTTTTTTGGCACAATATATCTTTGTACCATCCGTGTTGGTCGGCGCGCGCTGCTGCCCATTTGGCGTACCAGATTCGCGGTTTAGCTCGGGACAGTATCTGGCAACGTGTCCGTACCCTCTGCAAGCATAACAGCGAACCTGCCTCCTTTCACGGTTCCGGAAATTGCCCCTGTTATTTAACTGTAGGCCTTCCGCGAGGAGCGCCTCCAGCCGGTCTAGCCTATCGGTCAACTGAGCAACATTCGCGTCGGCGCTTGCACTTTTTGGCTCTGTTACAAGCCGCACCTTCTCCTCACTGGAGACAAGCAACTCATTACGCTGCTCGTCTTCAGCTGCCTCTACCGCTCCTTCAAAAGTAGACGGCGCCTTAGACAGAACAAACCTGCGCACCGGATCCCTCAAGCCAGTGATGAACTGGGACGTCATCTGCTCCAGAAGCAGCTCTCTGGCGTGCTTTTGCTTCGAACTATCAGGCCCCGGTTCTCGCGCTAGGGTTTCGTTCCCAAGGAAGCGAAGGCGGGAGGCAAACGCGCGTGCGTCTTCCCCCGGCTTCTGCAGAGCGTCGAGGAACCGCCTGAGCTTTACGCTAGAAGGTTCCCTATCAAAATATTTAAACGCTAGCTTTTTAAATTCAGCCAACATGCCCGCCTTCCTGACTCCCTCATCCCTCCAGGCAAAATCATGTGCTGCCCCTGACATGCGACATTTCGCCATTCCCAGCTGTTGTGCATCCGTTAACCCGCCCATTTTGCACACCTGCTCCAACATGTCAAAAAATTCAACAATAGACGGCCCCTGACCGTCGCCAGTGAATCTCTTCACCATGTTTGTTAATGCAAGTACGCTTGCCCCAAAGGGCTGTGCACTCGAGTGGGCTTCTTCCATATTAGACCAAATATAGTCAGTGCCTCAAGCTCCTCTCGCCGGGGGTGCAGTCCAGCTTTTGCCCAATGATTTAAGTGTGGACCCCACTTCTGACACCAATGTGATGAACCAGTTTCTTAAAATGGCCCTGGGTCCACACTGGGCATGAGGAGATTGATGCACAGACTCCAAAATGATTTTGAAGTGATTTAATTAAAGCATCTGGCTCGATGCCGCTTACGGGACAGAAGCTGGGCTCGTCGTCGCCGGGGCTGAGTCAGCGTGGTGTGGCACGGGCTCGATGAATGGCTGGTTGTCTGCAGCGGCCGGGCTGGGAGTTCCTCGTGACTGTGCTGCCCTCGTTCTCGGCTGGTCGTTGGATGAGCTGCCAGGCGTGGAGGCGCGTTGGCGAAGGTCGAACGTTAGCGACGGCTAGACCCCGGGCTCAGGTCAATGCGCAGCCCCAGTCTTCTGCCTCGCTCCGTCTCCGGCCCTCTCGTCCACTCGCCCCGATCGCTCTCCGCCTTCCTCCCGTCGGCTTCCGCTTTTAAAGCCTTTGCTTCTTTCTTCAGCCGTGGCCGCGCCTTTGTCCACTCCCCCGTGGCTCTCGAGGGGTGCCCAATGACGGGGACACTCAAGCGTCGTTCGACAGGGCCGTCGACGGTTACCATATATGGTCATGTTTCTCCGCCACAACCAAATATGGTCATGTCTCTCCACTGCGACCCGACGCCAGGACGGCGCGGCCAACCGTCTCCAGGAAAAGTCACTGACCGGCTCGCCGTGGCACCGGTGCATGTGCACGAATCGTCACAATGTTAACTACTTGAAAAATATGATAATCCCGGTTATAATTACGATAATTACGGACGGTTGTTAGCAGCCCGTAGTGTGGCCTGACCCGATCGAGAATTCACAATAAGAATCGCGTCGTTGTTCTGAAATCGTGAGGGCGGCGCAACTTTCAGTTTGGGCAGACTTCTGTTATTTTGCGAAATCATAGACCGTTGTGAGAACATAGCGATCGAATGAGGAGGAGCACGCGATCGCGATGTGATGCGTTTTTCGGCCTCTTGAATAGAAATGGTCCACATATTTCTCACAACATCGCTTCAGATCGTCAGCCTCTCCTGCGATGTTGCAAAGTTTTGTCACGAATTCATTCCCGGCCGTTAAAGTTATTATAAATAAATAAATAAATAAATAAATAAATAAATAAATAAATAAATAAATAAATAAATAAATAAATAAATAAACACGGTCCTTCGTGCAGTACTGACCGTCGCCGGAGGTTTTGATGCACTTTGAATCTCCGCAAATCGGGGTGAAATTGACGCAGAAAAAATTATTTTCTCAAGCTCTGGTGGTACGATGTCTTCTTTTCTGGTATCCAGTAAATCTCTTCCTTTGATGTACGGAACTTGTGTGGAGCTCTTGTGTGCCCCTACTCACCTTTTCCATTGCAACGTCGGCACGCGTAAACATCTGCGACAGCTATGATCAGAGCGCGTTTCAAGTTCGTGCTTAGTTTAAAAGTAAAAAACCTTCCCCAAATGCGCGTAGAGAGCCAATTTATTACTGTCGGCTTTGTTCGCTGCACGTTTTCTTAACGAGCCAGTGGCACCGGGCTCAATCTTGAACCACGTGCGTTACTGCGACATTGGCCAGTTGCGCGATCGCTCGCCTGTGCGGTTGCTCGCTGGACTTCACATTCATGCACTTGAAGCATGAGCCCCTATTTGTTCCGCGCGAACCGCGAGGAAGCGACGACCGGCCGACACGGCAACCATAACTCAGGCGCCTTGATTCCGAACAAGGTCCGCGAAGGGCGCATGCATGAAAGCTGATTGCGCAAACACAGCGGCGGGTAAGCAGCGTGCCGTAAGGTATGCGTTGGTCGCTCGCACGTTGGCACGGAAGAGCTTCTAGATTTGATGTGCGTCCACATGCATCAGAATAAATGCATCGTCGGTGATCAGATGTTCGGAATGACAAGTGGCAAGCTGAGCGTGCGCCAGTTGATTTTTTTATTTATTCGTTGAAAAACTCTCAAATTGATAGTGAAAACGTCTACTTGTAATGTGTCCATTTGATCACATGTTTACATGCTGTTCATGCCTCATCAACCAGAGCAGCAGAAGTGAATAATGTACTTACCCGTACACACGTCGTATGCGGAATTAGCCTGCCCTTCAACCGAACAGGGCCCCTTCGGATGAGCCCAGTTTTTAAACACAGCACAGTACCTCCAGCGCCATATATGCACTTCTCAAAAGTCTTGCAGGAAGACTAGTTCTAAGTTATTTCACTGGCGTGACATATCATGACGAAAAAATTAAGTAGGCATCGTGCAGTAAGCAAATGATATGAATAAAATGAGTAACTGATTTTACAGATATATTTATTTATCGTACATCTCAAATGCCTATACATGGGGTACTACTTGAGGGATATACTATGGGAAATACAAAACAATACGAAATGAATGACACTGCGTTTGGAGCACAACATTTTCGATGGCGTTATTGAAATGAACGGTGCTGGTGTGGAGTGCGGCTTCGGCAGGCAGGCCATTCCAGCTGACTGCTGTTTGACCAAAGAAAGAATGCAGCTCCGCAGTAGTACGTGCGCGAGATGGACTATAAACGGCTGTAGCGTGACTGGCGCGAAGGGAGACGTGATGAGCTGGTTTAAAATCTGCGAGAGATAATAACATTTGTGCAAGAGAAGATTGCAGCGACGTGCTCTTTCTTCTCCGTCATCAATTCTTTGCGGTAGTGAGTTTAAGCTATCGGTATTTTGCTGGACGAGCATCTAGACGTCTTAAAAAGCTGCCCACACTGTGAGTAGAGCCGAGCAGTCATTTTCTCTTTTACTGAGGCGTTGTTTAATGCCATCGAATGTCTTTTCGTGTTGCGAAAGCTTGTCATGAATTGATTTAACTTCGTTTAGCCAACATGCCTCTCCAATTCGAATCTCATCAAGGGCAGCTAGTATGTCAGAAGATACCTGAGCTTCATTAGGACGGGTGTTCGGTCCGGGGTGTCCTTCAACATCATAAGATAACTTAAGCAGTTTAGCAAACAAACAGGCATAGTCATAGGCAGCAGAAAAACTAAAGCTTGCGCTCGGCATTACTACCAAAGCAGCGTAAGAAGTATGCGATGCAAACAGCAGTACCGATTCGTTACCTGCACCAAAAGCTGTTGCGTCAAAAGAGACGTACCCATTTTGGCTGGGCTGCCGAGCCTACTGGCAATCCACTCAACTCCCTGTCAGCTGCCGTCATATGGCATTATATAGGCCTTTTCGAAGTGATACGCATGCTGATCTGTCATAGAAAACAGATGCACAAAAGGTTCTCTGTTCAGCATACCTCAGAAGTCAATTTTGCCCATTTTTTTTATACCTGGCAATTAATTGTAAAAAATGATTTGCAGCAGCACTACAGGTTCTGAACCATAAAACAGCGGTCAAGTGGAGTTCGACTGGGCGAGGCTCATCCGCAACTCCAGAAATCCAACACATGCATTAGTTTTCGTCTGTTTCACAGTACATGACTAAAGGCGATATCAGTTTGCTCAGCGGCTGCTTTTCACAAACCCATACCTTCTTAAATATGTTTTGTGTGTCCCCTGTGTGATAGTAGTGCCTGTGAGCAGTAATATCTCACTGAATAACAAGCGCTATCATTTGTCACTTATAACGTCCCATTTTCAAGCAGTTAGATACAAGTTTAGACTCACGTACCAATCCGCCGGCAGAAGCGCTATACCCTTTGTGTCTCATGTACCTGATGTCTCGTTTTTGTTCCTCATTGCTGCATAGAAGTTTCAACATCCATACCCAGCCGCACTAGCTGTTGCAACCTGCATAAGCCACATTGAATAAGCTACGCCGGATCAGCAGTGAGTTAGCTGTGAGGGCTGTCCTGTATTTCTTTCAGTAGATTTACAGGCTGTCGTAACAAGGCACCGATGTTTCAGTGCACCCATGATAGGGAGTACAGTACAGATCACGATGCGTCTGCACCTGCCATATTTATCTTGAATATTGCTTCCTTCACTGTTCTCACTTTTTTAGCTTACGCCTCCTTAATTCTTAGTATTCAACAGCAGCAAGGCTGGCAATGTTCAAGTTGTACAGAATCATAAAATGCTATGATCAGGGAAAAAAGCAGAAGATATCAGAGCCGTGCGGCATAACACACAAGCATGTCTTATGGCTTGCTCTACAGCGATTTTCAAATCAAATGCAAAAATCTCTAACCATACACAAAGACAAGATTTTTGGCATAGCTATTTGCTGCTGTGAACCCAGATACTCGTTGCACCGACACTGGAGCAGCGTTTCATGCATTTTGCCTTCACTTCGAGTTGGCGTACACATCTCTGAATTCTCGATTTTTACCGCCACGTTCACCTGCGTCAACAGAAGCATCATTATAATAAGCTTGCACTGAGAAGTAATTTTGTTGTTTTTTCATGAGTAAGCATACTCACATAGACACTACACATGGAATATTTTTTTAATATAAACTGCAGAAGAATGATAAACCAGTTTTCACTTCAAACGGCTATGCTGAGTGCATCGTCGCCCTCTCCTAGTTTCAGAAGAGAAGGAACACAATGCCATTCAGTGTCCATGTTTTCATTCTTATCAAACACCTGAGTAAATAAATAAATAAATAGTGCTCACCCTAAATGCAAAGTGGCATTTACTGCTGAAAAATGACACTGCCTTTCCTTGGCACTCGCTCCTCATAATCGATCCAACCATTACTTCACAGCAATCACACATATTTACTTGCAAAAAATTATCGCCTTTGTTAAAGCCCGGTGTTCAAAATGCATACCAATTTCCTCCAGCAGTATTGACACAAAGCTGGTGAATATCCACGCACAATGAAAATGAAATGCAGGGTACCTATACAAAAACTGTTCACATTAATACTTGCAGAGCTACAGAGAACAAACAACAACTGCTTTGAAAGCAATGAGCTAAATATCTAAATTAGATGTGAAACGTGGGTGTCATCAAAGTGATATGAGCTTTCATAAAGCTGCATGAAGCCTTCCTGACAGCATAAGTCAATCTTAAGTTATGGAACCGAATACGAGGTGAACATGAGGTTCTAGAAAAATTTTAACTGGTAAATTAGCACTCATTCTGGAGGCATTTCGTTGTATGCTGTACAAATTTAGCTCTCACATAAAGTGAGCCCTTTATGCAAGATTTACGCGCGTGAGGGTAAATTCATGTAGTATTTTTTAATGTGGATGCGCTCACACTATGCGCTCACCGTAGAATCATGCAGGATGTCGAGGTCCTCGTCAAGGTGGGCTGTAGCGACCACAGGGGGGTTAGGTCTCGAATTAGCCTAGACTTGAAGAGGGAACGAAAGAAACCTGTGAAGCGGAAGCCCATTAACGAGTTAGCGGTTAGAAGGAAAGTGGAGGAACTGAGGATATCGCTGCATAACAGATATGTGGCTTTAAGTGAGGGGGACGGCCTTGATGTTCAAGCAAAGAACGATAATTTCAAAGCTGGCATTACAGAGTGCGCAGTAGTCGTAGGCGGTAGGATGCTTCGACAGGATACCGGCAAGCTATCTCGCGAGATGAAAGATCTGATTAAGGAACGCAAAAGTATGGATGAGTCTAATTCCACACAGATAATACAATTGGCAGAGCTATCAAAGTTAATGAAAAAGCACAAGGTACCGACATAAGGAAGTTTAATATGGAGAGAATCGAGCATGCTTTAAAGGAAATTAGTATCCGAAAAGTGGTGAAGAGGAAACTGGGCGTAGGCAAAAACCCGACCTATGTGCAAAGAGACAAACAGAACAATGCCATTAGCAATATGTATAACATAATTAAAGTATCCGAAGAGTTCCACACAAATCTCTACAGCTGCGAAAGTAATAAGAACGTTAATAAGAGAGAGAGTAGCGCACAGCGCTGGGAGATCCCGCCATTAACAAAAGAGGAAGTAAAGAAAGCCTTAGGGAGCCATGCAAAGGGGAAAAGCAGCTGCTGAGTTAGGATCAGGTAACAGCAGATCTGTTGAAGGACAGAGGGTATTGATTGTGCTAGAAAAATTGGAGGGGACACTTAAGCTTCGCCTTAAGGGTATGACGCGATAGCGTAATGCGTTAATCTCAACACATCCAGAAGGTCATTCTCTGGATTCATAGATCCCGGGAGTCCTCATACTGCTTCTGATGGAATGGTACAGCGGGTAAGGGATTCGCAACGGAGCTGTGATGGCAGGTGCTCCCACTGGTGGCGCTTGTCCGGTCCAGGTTGCTCATCCCGAGCGACTAGTCATTAACGACCACCTGCCGTGGTGGGCAGTTTGCTGACTATCCGGTGGACAGGTTGTGATATCGCCGCAAGATCACATGACCAAAGTTGCGCACCTGCCTCCTAGGTCACTCTCTGGGGAGCACCTGCCGGAGGCATGCCCGTGGCTTTTCGAGTGAAACGCCCGCCCCGGATTTTTTCCCTCAACGGGGCATTTTACGCTCGCGTTAAAACTAGCCACCCTGTATACGCAATGCCTTAGGACTTGGAGCGTACCAGGAGCTTGGAAGAACACTAACATTTTCCTAATTTATAGGAAAGGAGACGGAAACGGATTGTAAAATTACAAATCGAAAAGCTTACTGTCCGTCGGCTACAAGGCATTTACTAAGGCAATCGCGTATAGAATGAGGACAAGCTTAGAGTTCCACCAACCAAATGATCAGGCAAGGTTTCGTAAAGTATACAGGATAATTGACCATATTCACACCATCAATCAGGTGATAAAGAAATGCGCAGAATGTAACCTACGCCTAGATATAACCTTAGTTGATTACGAAAAGGTATTTTATTCAGTTGAATCCTCAGCAGTCATGCAGACATTGCGCAATCAGGGTGTAGAAGATCCTTAAGGAAAAATACTGCAAGATATCTATCACCACTGCCCAGCTGCCTTAGTCATCCATAAAATCTGTAAGATAATTCGAATAAGGAGGGGTGCCAGGCAGGGAAACACGATCTTGCCTATGCTATTCGCCGCCTGTTTACAGGAGGTGTTCCGAGGCCTGGATTTGGAACAGTTTGGGATAAGAGTTAATAGAGAGTTAATTTGCGATTCGCAGATAATACTGTCCTGCTAATTCACTCAGCAGATGAACTGCAAAGCATGATCCCTGCGTTAGATAAGGAGAGCGTTACTGTGGGTCAAAAAAATTGACATGCACAAAACCAAACTGATGTTGAACAGTCTCGGAAGCGAATAACAGTTTCAATTGGTAGCGATGTGCTGGTAGTGGTAAGAAAATACGTCTACATAACCTGAGCAAGTTAGAAAACACTCATTGTGAGTAACACAAGCGCTACAATACACAGGCACTACTGTGCCTGTGTTTCCCTCTTTGCGTCAGGTTTGGTAGCGCTTGTGTTATTCACAACGAATAAGTCTACTTAGGGCAGGTAGTGACCGCTGATCCGGATCATGAGGGAGAAATAACTAGAGGAATAAGTATGGGGTGGAGCGCATATGGAGTGTTCTCTCAGATCATGAGTGGCAGTTTAACAATATCCCTCAAGACAAAAATATAGAACAGCTGTGTCTTACCAGTACTCATCTACGGGGGAAAAACGTGAAGGCTAAGGAAAGGGTTCAGCTCAAGTTAAGTACAGCGCAGCGAGCCATGTAAAGGAAAATGATGGGTGCAACGTTTAGAGACCAGAAGCGGGCAGTGTGTGTGAGGGAAGAAACGCGGGTTAATGATATTCTTGTCGAAATCAAGAGGAAGAACTGGATTTGTGCAGGGCGTGCAATGCGAAGGCAAGATAACTGCTGGTCCTTAAGGGTAACGGAGTGGATTCCAAGAGAAGGCAAGCGTAGCAGGGGGTGGCCCAAGGTTAGGTGGTCAGATGAGATTAATACCCCTGTCACACGCCATTCCTCGAAAGTATTTAGAGCAAAGGCACCTCTTTTCACCAAAGAAGCTAAGGCTTAAAGGAGCAGCGACGCAGCTATACGGTGCAGCCCAAAGGTGAAACAGTCGTTGAGGCTTCATTCGTTGAGCACCCGCTGCTGTGCTCGAGGCGGCTGAAGTAGGCGTTTTAAATTAAAGTGGAAATTCTGTTCATTCGTTGACCTCAGACAAGTTTTTAGTCTTTTTCGTCCTTAAAAGAACTGCAACAGCTACTCTCATCATCAGCAGCAGTTTTTGTGTATTGCCATGGCCACCAGGGGTACTCGGTGTTGCGGTAACACATTCACTCTCTGGGGATCTGGGCATAAAATACAACCTTTGTCCGTAAAGATTCGAGACTGAGTCCATTAAAAAAATGCGTTTAACATTGAAATCATTTGTGCAGCACCCCTTCGGAATAGTCTCCCTTGCAGTCTATACACAGCTTCCAATGCTTCTTGAGGTCTTGGAAACAGTTAGAAAACGACTCTTTTGGCGAGGTTGTCAGCTCCTTTGTCGTGGCGTCTTGAAAGTCCTCCACGCTTCCCATCCAGCGAAATTTTAGGGATCTCTTTACGCAAGGGAAAAGGAAAAAAAATCTCATGGGGAGAGGTCAGGCGAGTACGGCGGATGGAGAATTACAGTAATGCTGTGTTTGGCGAGAAATTTTGTCTTGCTGAGAGCAGTGTGCGGCCTGCGTTATCGTGCAGAAGTCTCCATTGTCCAGATGCCCATAAGTCAGGGCGATGGCGTCGCAGTGCATCACGCATGTATTGGAGCACGCGGATATAAAACGCTTGATTCACCGTCTGCCCTTGTGGAACGAACACCTGGTGTATGACACCTCTGGCATCTAAAACAACTATCATCATAATCTTTGTTTCGGTCTTCTGTCGCCGCACCTTTCTCGACGCCGGAAAGTTTGTGGACCGCCATTCGGCGCTCGGCCTCTTTGTTTGAGGATCGTATTGAAAACACCATGTTTCGTCTTCAGCAATGATGCTGTCGACGAATGCAGCATCCTTCTCTGCCTCGGAGAGCAAATCAGCGCTCACTGATGCCCGCGTGTCCTTCTGGGCCTTTGTGAGGGAGGGCGGCACAAGTCTGGCATTCAGCTTTCGTTTCCCCAAGTTCTCAAGCAAAATTTGGTGGCATGTTGTCTTACTAATGACTAGAGTGTCCGATAGTATGCGGACTGTAATGGTGTGGTCTTGCTGTACGATTTCCCTGATCCCAGCTACGTTGCTTTCGTTCCGTGGGGTTGGAGGGCGCCCCTGCCTTGTGCCGTCTCCTACCGACGTTCTCTTCGAAATGAACCTATTGTGCCACTCGAAAACTCGCGCCCGCAATAATGCCTCGTTCCCGTGTGGCTGTCTTGCCAAGCTTCACACAGAATTTTACGTTAACACGCTGTTCGAGGTGGACGTACATCTCTCCACATTTACTCACAATAGAATTCGCAAAAGACTAGAGACTAGGGGGCACGACGCCGCAGAGGATACGGTCATGAACACGCCCTTTGCATTGCAGGCTATCCTGTGGAGCATAACGCTCGTCTTCAACGCCAGCGACAGCGATTTCCCGGCTGACCACAGCAACGGATCTGCTTGGCACCTACGGGCAAAGAATTATCCTGCAGCTGAGACCACTTCCCGCCCGCCATTTGCAGCACTCTACCAACCACCTGTCTGGCAACCTAACCTCGCTATCTGCGCGGGAGGCGTTACTCGACTACTAGAAAAGCCACCGACACCTTGGAATCAGTTGGGGCACGACGCCGCAGAGGATACGGTCATGAACATGCCCTTTGCAATGCAGGTCAGTTACTTTCCGCACGCTGCGTGCGTACGCACTAGTGATCCGTTCTTTCTCGCGGTGTCGTGCCCCCCAGACACGAGTGATTTTTGCCGTCGTCTATTATGTTATGTTTGTTGGTCCTCGCTCAATGCGTGTTCTGTATACTTACGGCTTGTCGTGTCTGGTGATGTGGAACTCAATCCCGGACCCGACGAAAATGGCGCAGGTGTCTCACTTGAAACAATTGCTGAGGCAATAGCCCGATCAGAAGTCGCACAAAATTCTGTACTCTCAGGACTTACACTTATCCGCTCAGCTCAGACAAACATCGAGAACATTGTGAGCAGCCTTTCTTTGTGGGTAGACGCATTAGAAAAAGCAGAAAATCAGAGGTCAAGCAATGTAGACTCAGATTGTGTGCAAAAACTGACAGCGCAAGTTAAACGGTTGAACGACAAATGCGATGACGCGGAAAACCGTCTTCGCCGATCAAACCTGCTGTTCTTTGGAATTCCCGATGCCAGTGACGAAGCATGGACACGGTCTGAGTCGCATGTAATCTCTGTCTGCTCAAAGGAACTAGAAATAACTATCAGTGAGAATGCGATTGAACGCGCTCACAGACTTGGCCGTTTCAAACCCGGAAAGAACCGCCCCATCATTGCCGCATTTGATAACTTTAAAGATAAGACAAATATTTTGTCCGCTACCCCAAAGCTAAAAAATTCAGCCTACTCAATTCGAGAAGACTACTCAGCACGTGTCCGATTAGCCCGTCAAAAGCTATACAATTTTGCTCAGGAGCATGGTGGAAAGTACAAGATCCGCTTCGATAAACTTGTCATGAACGAAAAGCAGTTTTTCTACGATGCCGAGTCTGATTCCGTTTTAGAGACCAAGACATAGCGGTTATCGCCGGCGGCTACGCCTGCGCTTTCCCCTCGTCCTCCCTATTCAAAAGGTCGGAATAGAAAACCTGCTTATAAGACGATGGCAGTTATGCTCGCAAACATCCGCAGTTATTTATCAAAAAGAGAAGGCATAGAATCCCTCTTGCATGATAACAACACCGACATCGCCATTCTTACTGAATCATGGCTAAGTTCCGACATCGAAAACCGCGAGCTACTTCATGATGACAAAGTGTTCACCATTCATAGGCTTGACAGGGAGGGGCGCAGGGGAGGTGGAGTGCTTGTTTTTATAAAATCTAGTATACCCTCATTTCCTGTCAAACTTAATTGCAGTCACGAAATAATGTGTGTCCGAATATCCCTACCGTCAATTACAGTCATTATTACTGCTTGCTACCGCGCGCCTGATTGTGATCGCTCTTTTATTGACGAGCTTAACAGTGTGCTTTTGAACTTGCATTCCCTCTTTCCAAACGCTGAACACGTGGTTTGTGGAGATTTCAATTTCCCAGACATTGAATGGAATCATCTGCATGCACCTTCTCAACAGTCGAACGAATTTCTTGATATGACTCTCTCATTTAACCTTACCAAACAGTTAAAACAGCAACCCGTGGAAAAAATATTCTTGACCTTATCTTTGCCTCAGATCCCGAACTCATCCAGTCATTGTCATGTGTTGATTTCCTGAGTGATCATAAAATGTTGCTTTTCGATCTCTAGATTTCAATTCCCGTCAGTGAACCTTCCATAAAATACATCCGCAGTTACAAGAAAGCCGATTTCGCTAAGATCAACATCGAGCTGAGCCAGTTCTTTTCGCACTTCCGATTATCGCCATGTAGTCGAACAGTGGATGATAACTGGCTACTTTATAAAAACAAACTATTATCACTCGTTGACACGTACGTTCCCCTCATTCGTATACGTGGTGATGCTCGAAGACCGTGGTACACTAGCGCGCTAAGAAGACTATCACAAAGAAAAAAACGCCTTTACCGTGAGGCAAAAAATTCGAATTTTCCTTCAAAATGGAAAAAAATACTTTGCATGTCTTCACCAATATATAGGTTTGTTACGGAGCACTAAAAAAAAGTTCTTCCACCAGGACCTGATGAATATTATTCACACAAACCCGAAGAAGTTTTGGACCTTACTGACACCAAGCACCACTCGTTCACAAAGCATCACCTTGGGCAACCAAGATGGATCATCTGTTGCCACTGAATACCGTTCAGACGTCATGAATTCATATTTTTCGTCAGTTTTCACCCACGAACCTCCCTTGAACATACCAACATTTCCAGACTCAAATTTTTCTCAGATGCCCCCAGTTTGCAATACAACAGATGGTATTACAAAATTAATTGACAATCTTAAAACATCGAGCGCACCTGGGCCTGATGGAATACCCGCGAAATTACTTAAAAGTACCAAGGACATTTCCAGTCAATTTCTGAAAGTAATCTTTGAACAGTCTATATCAACGGGTGAACTACCTAAAGATTGAAAAATAAGTAAAGTTGTGCCGGTGTTTAAGGCTGGTAACCGATCAGACCCATCCAATTATCGCCCCATTTCCTTGACATGCATTGCCTGTAAACTTCTCGAACACATAATATACTCACAAGTCGCATCGCATCTCGATCATAACTCTTTCTTTTTCACTAAACAGCATGATTTCCGCTCCGGTCTCTCCTGCGAAACTCAGCTTTTTGAATTGACTACTGATCTTCACTTAAATCTGGACTCTTCATTCCAAACTGACATCATTTTTTTTAGACTTTTCTAAGGCTTTCGATCGCGTACCCCACCATCGTCTCATGTCTAAACTTTCCGGTCTGTCCATTGACCCTCTAATTGTAGCATGGATACACTGTTTTCTAATAGATCGTTTTCAGTACACGGTAATAGACAACCATTGTTCAGGTCCTACTAAAGTGCTGTCTGGTGTACCACAAGGTTCGGTCCTTGGCCCTCTTCTTTTCCTCACCTTCATTAATGATCTTCCCTCTGGTATTTCTTCCACAATTCGCCTCTTTGCTGATGATTGCATTCTTTATCGCCGCATTGCTACTAACAGGGACCAATTATTACTCCAGAACGACTTGAACGTAATTGAACGATGGTGCTCTGAGTGGCTTATGTCGCTAAACATTTCAAAATGCCAATACATGCAAGTATCTCGCAAACATTCCAGCCTCACTTACGCTTATTCATTGCTTTCAAACACATTAACAAACGTGCAATCCTACCGATACCTCGGAGTCATCATTTCCAGCAATTTAACCTGGTCCGAACACATCTTGAAATTAGCGGCCAATTCATCCAAATCACTCGGCTTCATCAGACGATCGTTATACTTGGCTCCTCCTTCTGTCCGTAAATTGGCATATGACACCATCATCCGTAGTAAACTTGAATATGCATCTCCGATATGGAACCCTCATCAGGCGTACTTAATTAACACCCTAGAAGCTATTCAGAACCGCGCAGCACGTTACATAACCTCAAATTATGACAGGTACTACAGCATCACCAGGATTAAATGAACACTCAATCCGCTACCACTTGAGAACCGTCGAAAAATCTCACGACTTTGCTTTCTTCATAAATTGTATTACAACTTTCCTTACCTCCGTGACTCATTACTCCTACCTCCCATCCGAACATCGCGTCGCCTCTTCAATTCCCTGAGTGTTCAGCGTTTGCATGGTTTTACAAGAGCCTTCAATAAATCATTTCTACCTACAGCAATAGAAAATTGGAACCCGTTACCAGATCACATCGTAAACAAGCGTGACGCTAGTAAATTTAGAGACGTACTAATCGAACATTACATCAAATGAAAAAAAAAAACAACCTCATGCTTTGACTTTTACCATTTATTTTTTCTTGTTACTACTCACTGTTTAGCCTATCCGCCACCATGTATTGATCAGAACTGCATTTTAACATCTCACAGTGTATTCCAGATCCTTTTTGCATTGTGTTGTATTTTACTGTATTAACATTGTTATTCTCTTTACTTTGTATTTCAACTGTTCCCCCCGCCCCCCTTATGTAATGCCCTAAAAGGGCCTTTAAGGGTACAATAAATGAATGAAATGAACGTATTTTTCTACATGTAGTGCTATCTATCGGCTGCCACAGCAAATAACATAAATAGGTCAGGTTAACCCGAAAAGATGGTGCCACACATACGCACCAAATTTTGGTTTGGGCTGCGTTTTTATGGAGGAAAAACGCTAAGGCGCCCGTGTGCTGTGCGATGTCAGTGCACATTAAAGATCCCCAGGTGGTCGAAATTATTCCGGAGCCCTCCACTACGGCACCTATTTCTCTCTTTCTTCTTTCACTCCCTCCTTTATCCCTTCCCTTGCGGCGCGGTTCAGGTGTCCAACGATATATGAGACAGATACTGCGCCATTTCCTTTCCACCAAAAAACCAATTATATTATAATCATTTCTAGAGAAGAAAATAATTCAGTATCCAAACTTTACGGACAAAGGCTGCGTAAACACCCGTTCAAAACGCAAAGCCAGACACAGCTTTCGTATTTTTAAAAGATGTTTCCAAATACTGTTAGCGCCATCTATAATTTTTATTGCTTTCACTTTTTGACATTGGATGGCACTGCGATCGCAGGTTCTCGAATGCCGCAGGTTTGGGCTGCGAAGGTCTTGGACGGGCGCCTTCGCCTCCAAGGCCCTTAGTGGCAAAGGCGCAACGTTTGTGTTGTGTAGATGCACTCCTAACGCCTTTGGATATATGGACCTGATTCTCACAGGCTTCTGCGGTGTCCGTGTGACAGGTGTATAAGGCGCGGGCTCCATAGACAAGAATTTCTAGAAAACCTCTGGGAAAAAAAGCTGCTGCAAGCACTCACTGCGTTCGCGGAAGCAGCGGCGACAATGACGGCGTCAGGTGGCTGAGTCGGCGCTTGGGTTGCCAGACGGAGCGCTACTTTCGTCGGTCACGCTGCGGGGTCGTTTATGCCCCTGCTGGGAGACAGCTGCACATCCCTGTCCAACGGATTCGCTGCCCTAGCAGCTATAATGGCATCTAAGCGGCAGTTTTCGGAGAATGTCTGTTTCACTATAGACTTCGGCGAACTGTGAGAGCATCAGAACCACTACCCAGCCGTGGGCGGTACCCCCAGTGTCTACGTCAGCTCGTTTCCTTGGACATTATTCTTCGAGCCTTATTCCCTGGTCAGGGATCTCGGGAATATGAGGGGTATCAATGGGCTAATAATAATTGGGCTTTGGAGAAAGGAAATGGCGCAGTATCTGTCTCATATATCGTTGGACACCTGAACCGCGCCGTAAGGGAAGGGATAAAGGAGGGAGTGAGAGACTCCCGTCCACTAAAAAGCTCCCTTTAACTGAGATGCATTCTCAGTTGCTCTTGTACTACATTATATAAATAGTCTTTGTATAAATTTTCCATGTTTTCTTCCTCCGACCTTCATCGTCCCTTCTCCGGCCCAAACGCGCTACCTGAATCCCAACAAGACCTAAGTGCCGTTAACACTAATTTGGTTGGCAACAAGAAGCGGATGAAAATGATAGATCAACAGATGACGTAGTGTGAAAGAGGGCTTATTCTATACCAAAAGTACCAGAGTTTGCGATCAACGCCATGCGATCTATTCGATAAGATTGTTGGCTCTTTATTGAACCAGCCAAAGCAATTACCCTAAATGAATTAGGCGTAAAAAATTCCCTGGCCATGTGACCGCCCTTCGAATTCCTCAGGAGAGTGCAAAAGTTGGTGTCACTAGCCCCCTTATTCACAAACCAACCTTTACCTTCCCTTTGGAGGTCCTCCCCTTTGCGGCTCCTTCGGGGGTTTCAGAAACCAACTTTACCCTTAAAATGCACCTTTAGCCGCCCTTTCGGCCTCGGAAAGGGCGCGTTCGCAATGGTAGCCCTTGCCTACCTTTAGCAGCTCATTTCGTCAATCCAACATGGAGGAATACGGCGACAGCTTTTCCGAGCTCGTCGTGTTCATGGAACTTATGGTGAATTTATGGAAGAAGTCGTGAATGAAGCGGTAACCGCATGAGGCGATATTCCTTCGCGATACGTCGCGCGATGACGCCGCCGTCGCCCATCGCTGCCGCTGGCGCAAACCGCACCAAGCGACGTGACTCGGCGTCGGAGCGGCGCGTTTTCAGTGTTGCTCGATTGCGGCCACTTAAGCGTTCAGTCATATTGCGTTAATTAACGCGTATAACAACGCTCCTAAGGCTTCATACAAGATAAAACACAATAAAAACATTTAAAAATATATTTAGATATTAATTTTATTTTTAGTCTACACAAAGTCACGTGACGCAGAAAAGTGCGCCCGAGGGACGTTGCGATGAGGCGCCAGGCGACATTCCTGCGCTCTTGCAACTTATAGTGCGTGTAGGACATACCCACAACACCCTTTACTTTTGAACTTCATTAATAAGCCTTTCATTAAATTCTTGCATAGCTGCCATGGTGAGGGATGCGTCGGCTGTTGCTCCGCTGAAAAAAAAATCGACTTTCGCGCGCAAAACGGATCGGAAGTTGCGCACCCGCAAGGCCTACAGTCATTGGCTAGTCTCGCACGGTACTTCCGGGGGATGGGCGAAATTTTCTGTAAACCCAGAACCTTGGCGACGCGATGAGCGACAGTGCTTCGGCGGCCCTCAGCCCACCGCGCGATGCGATCACGTGGCGTGTCGCCGCGAATTTTCGCCTCATGCGGTTACCGCTTGACGAAGTTCCCCACCGCGCGAAGCCATCGCGGAGGGTGCTTAGGGATCGCCAGAACCCGATGGATCATTTCGACGACGGCGAGTTCCTCGCGAGGTACCGGTTTTCGAAGCCTGACGTGCTGGAACTGCTGTCCATGCTTCCACTGCACCGCTACCCTGACGGACAAGGCTGTCCTGTGCTGCCGCTGCTGCGACTACTTATCGCACTCCGCTTTTACGGTGCGGTGACTTTTCAAGTTGTGACCGGCGACCTCGTCAATGTCTCCCAACCCACGGGTTCCCGGGTGGCGTCGACTGTGTTCTCCGTCATCGCAGAAACCTTGTTTCCGGCACTGGTGAAATTTCCTGAAGCTGGAGATATGCACAAAGTGATGCACGCCTTTTACGGCATCGCTCAGTTTCCCGGCGTCACTGGGTGCATCGACTGCACTCATGTACGGATAAAGAACCTGGGAGGAGAAAATGCCGAGGTGTTCCGGAATCGGAAAGGGTATTTCTCCTTCAATGTGCAGGTAAGAAAAACTTTAAAGCTGCTGTTTTATTTGGCTAGTTCATGTCAAGTATGTAATTTTCGCTGTGCGTCTGGGCGGGTTTCTTTATTTTTAATCGGGGGTGAAGAAAGGAAGAGGAGGGGAGGCTACAGAGGAATGCAACAGAGAGAGCAAAACTGCGCATAGATGAAATAATTATCAATTCTGTTCTCCTTTATCATAGTTGAGTGTAAACAAAGCAGTGCTTTGAAGCTGTAACACAAGGTATACCACGTGACTGCTCATTCAAGGCATAATAGAAGGAAAATGCTCCAGTATTTGGCAACCTTCACTTTTGTGTTCTCAAAATGATTGAGGTAAGTGGTTTAAGAAGTGAATTGTGCTTGTGCGTGGAAAAGAAATGCTTGCCAAAATCATATTTTCTGGTCAGCAGTCACGTGCGAGTAAATATGAAAATCATATTTTGTTGGGCAGAAGTCGCATCCTAGTAAGTAGATAGTACAAAGGTCATCAACTGGTAGTGTGCAAGCTACTGACAGTGCTAATTGGGGCTAGCCTCTTCACATTTGAACATACTCCGAGGCTTGCCGACGGCACAATCAAAAACTCATATCTAAACATCGCTTTATTAGGCCCTGTGACACGCAGCACCTTTTTCATTTTCTGCACTACTCATTGTCGTCGCGATATGCTCGCGGCCTATAGGGCACAGGGCATACTACCAGATTCCATCAAGACACTATTGTGGCCGCAGGGCAGTGCGCGCACTCGTGAGCGAACTTTGGTGAGCCTCTGTGCATTCCTCGAACACACGGGCTTGACGTCCCGTCTGTTCTCCGTCAGGTAGTTACACGCAGTGACCGAACGCTCCGCGAGTTCTACATCGAACGATTAATAACTGGACGCCGCACTACAGCTGTAGCCAACAAAGTACTGTGCGCGTGTATTTTAATTCCTCTAAAATGAACTAATCACGCGCACAACGTGGACACGTTTCTTATTGTGTAAATAGTTTGTACATATTACTTCTCCCCGTATCCTCTCTTCCTGTCCCCTCACAACTTTCATTTCATTTCTCCATTTTGCCTGCTATCCTTTATTTCCGCTGCCCCAGCTCAGGTGCTTCAGTATCGATGGCAGATGCCGAGGCTAGCAAAAATCTTTTCCTTCCTTTTTACTATTATTTTAATAAAAAAAACCACTACCATCACCGCCACCACTACTCATTGACTAATCATGAATTGTGCATTATGTTAATCTTTCATTGGTGAGGTTATACAGTGACAAGAAGGTATTATGAGGAAATAAAGGCTCAGTAAATTGGGTGTACACGGCATAAAGTAGATAGCTGTTCAAAGAACGCTATGCGCAAATTGAACATCTGTTCAATGTAGCTGCAATATTCTTGAATGTAAAGGAATTGCTGTGTGTAATTTTAGTTTCTGACACTGTTTCTTCGCATATTTTCTGAAGGCAATAACTGGCCCTCAGATGGAGTTTTTTGATGTGGTGGCGAGCGGGCCTGGGTCTACACATGGCAGCCGTATATATGAAAGCAGCCGTGCAAGGTTCCGCTACGAGGAAGGGACCATCCCAGGGGTGCTTCTCGGCGACATATGGTATGCGTGCCGGCCTTACCTCATGACCCCCTTTAGGGAATCAGGACAGAGAGGGAGCCCACAGTACCGGTAAGCAGAAACTATTTGGCAGAATATAGCCGCCTCACAATAGCATAAGAGGTGCTCTCAACCCATGGAACGTTTGTTCATTTAGATGCAACATGGCACACGTCAAGACGAGAAATACTATAGAGAGGGCATTTGGAATATGGAAGAGAATATTCCCGTGCCTGGACATGAAGCTTCAAATCAACACCAGAATGTCTGCAGTCGTTATAACAGCTTGTGCTGCACTGCACAATTTTGGCCGCCGTCGTGCTACAGAGGAAATGCCTCCTGCTCTGTTGTACACCAACACATGCAACTCTCGGCAGCCACAGCCTCAACCACAGCTGCAATCATTGCCTCTGGACTCGCAAAGTGGGTTCAGAGCCAGGAGAAGCATCATTCGGCACCACTTTGCACAAAATTAGGTAATGCTAATAAATGTGACTCGCTCCTTCAAGAAACAATTTGTTTATTTTATTTTTACTCTTTGTTCAGCTCTTTCTTCAATGCAGCAATTTTCAGCTGCAAAAGTTGCATTTTAGCCTTTTTGTTCGCACTCTGTAGTGCGTGCATCTCCACTGTATTCTTCATGTGCAGCTCATGCTCTGCTTTCATGTGTTTCACACTTAACACATGTCCTATTCTTTTTTGTTTGCTCTCTGCTACCACAGCCTGAAGACTGGAACTCAGCTCTGTAGCAAGCACGGATTCTTTTGGGGAAGACGCAGCCTTGCGTCGCTGATAGCCAGCCGGCTGTGGAGCTGCAAGAATGCCTTCGGAGGTGGTGGCCAGCATCGGCGCATTGCGCCTCCGTCGCTGCACTGTTGCTCGTGCAGGTCCTGGTTGCTGTAGGCCTCCTGATCATCTAGGGAAACCTCGACAACCTCAGCAGCCTCGCCACTTTCAGTCGTTTGACTGCTTTCCTTTGCTTGACACCACGGGAAGTCGAACTCTTAAGAATTGCTCGTAAATTAAACGTTTCGTTAAACTCTCAGTTGGTTTTGTGCTATAACAATAGAATATCACACTACCATCCAAGCAGAGGTGCAGTAGTGTGCACAGCAACATAATGCCCCAAACACACCAGCTTATCTTCAGTGCGTGAGAATGTTGCATTCAGAATGTGTAGCCATAGGCACAGAGAACAGCAGTCATGCTCCCCGTAAGGCAGCAGCAGCTGAATGTTAGCAGCCATAAACAACTATTTGGCAGTTTTAGTATAATTCCATGCCAGAAAAAATTACACAGGCTTACAAAAGATAGGAAACAAAAGACAAGATGGAAACAAGAAACATCTGCTGGTATGTTTCCTTTTGTCATCTTCAGTAGTATGTAGAAAAAAAGTTAAGGCAAAGCTAGACAGTTGCATATGACAAAACAAGCGTCGGCCGAATCACACTGATTTAGTACACAGATGAACCTGTACCGACTGGGAATGCTGATATTTGCAAAACACGCAGCTAGCATTCATTCTACATAGCACTTTGTGATATTACAGTAACACAATCTCATCTCTCCGCAAACCACTGAGTTAAGCACAGATTGTTACGGCAGGTAATTTGTACTGGGCAACATAATCCCAAAATATCTGCAACAAATTGGAAACTGCTTGTCCCTGTTGTGCTGCCTTTTCTTTGTCAGTCCCAATGAGGCTGCAAGATCCCGTCTTCAGTCGTTCATCCTTAAACTTCCACGCTCTAGATAACAGCAAGTAGAAGGCCGCCTGAACAAGGCATGCTGGAGTTTGTCTTTTCAAAGGTTAAGGAAAAAAGACATGGCCATACTGAGGTTAAAATCCTTTGCAATATGCCGGATCATATGCTCTCATTTATTGGATGATGGCTAAAAAGTTGGTGCCAGCTAAGCAAGTGTGACAGCAATTTTTATTCCTACTTTCTGATTGAATACCATGACCCCTGCGCATCCCATGCTTGCAGCTTAATTTGTGTTACAGTTGCGTGGCTGACACAGATGAATAACCATTCACCGAATTGACACGTTTTAGTCACAATCAATATTGCGTGAGAAATGATTAAAAAACTTCAAATAGTTATTATGAGCGATATTTCCAATACACACATGCCCTAAACTGTTGCCTAGCGTTCACGCCGGTATGTATAATCGGATATATAATTAAAAGTACACAGGCAAGAATCATACATCAGCCTACGCCTGTGGCTCGGACTGCGTCGCCTCCAGCAGTGCGGCAACGGTAGGGGTGCATTGCAAAGGCCCGCTGTTGCTATAGCGGCTACTGTCATTGTCAAGTGGGTTATATATTCTCGTTCCCATATGGGACGCCCCGTCTCCAACGCGATTCAACTCGTCGTCCAGCTGGCTCGGTGGTGGCGGGCCGCCCCCTGAGAAAGGGCACAGAAATTAGAGAATAATGTTACTGAAAATTCCTTAATTTTCGAGCGCCTACAAACGAGGCAAATCTCACATGAAAATTATGACTTTAGCGAAACGAAGCAGGAACGGAGCCAGAAAATGAACAACAAAACGGGACCAGAAAAATGAACAACACGAGTGCGTGTGTTGTTCCTTGGCATCGTTTTCGCGTCGCTATACATGTTGCGGAAAGCTGCTTCGCAGAAAGCACAAAGGATGACAAAATTAAATGCGATGATGGACGTGGAAAGCAAGCAATTGGATTTTTTTTACCAAGCAAAATAATGAAAGCAGACCTCACCTGTGCCGAAAACCCCTTTCATGTCTGCTGCCTTCGCTCTTCGCCACTTTTCTTTTAAGTCGTCCCAGCACTTGCGCAGCTGGACTTCTGTGCTGGGCCGAACGTCGGTGCGGCAGTTGTACTGCTCAGTGAGTACCTTCCAGGTGTTCTTTTTCTACAGGGAGACCCCGTCGCTCTTTTTGCATTCGATTACAGACTTATGCATGTTTACCAAGTCCGTCCGGACGCGGCGCTCGCTCTCCGTAAACGTTGTTCTTTTTTTGCTCCATTTACACGAGTTTAAAACAAATAAATAGACAGTAAAATTCAATATAGTATATACAGAAAACAAATTCTAGATTTCCTAATTAAAGAAAGCGCAAACAACCAAAACGCACAAGCACGAGAGCACAACACACGAGGCACACACACAACACACGAGGCACACACACAACACACGAGGCACACGCCAACACACGAGGAACACGAAAATAGACAAAAACCGACGTCGTCTCAACAAAGCTTCTTGTAGCGACGGCTGCCTATCATTGTGGCTAGACCAGAAGGAAACATGCATCAAAATTAGAGCCAGACAACTAATTTTTTCCTAATGAATGTGCATTACATCTCCCGTATTTGTTTAACTACTTTATATCGGATAGAAAAAAAAAGTGATGAGTGCATGCATTAATGACGGAAGCTTTAATATTTTTTGAGCCTCGCTACCATGCCTCTTACTTCCGCGGGTAAGGGCGCTTTCCGTAAGGATGCCGAAAGGTAGGTTTCTGAAACGTGGCTTGACCTTTCCCGTACCTCCACTTTCGGTAACCTTTACGAAAGTCGCCTCTACGGTGAACGTAAGGTAAAGGTAAAGCCCGTTTGTGAATATGGCGGTAAGAGATGTACAGAAATAAAATATTTGACTGTTGCACTTGAAAATTTTTCAGAGATAATGAATATGCGTTGTGGATCTTATTCGGACAGCAAAAACCATTGTAGCGCAAAGTTTTTGTGTTGCTTTGTGTCATTATTTAAAAAAAAAAACCGTTTTTGCTATTTTTATACTCTTTCGTGACATTGGGGAGAAACATTACATGTTTCGCGCTTCTTTATAATACGTACTATCTCCTTAAATGGTTTACAGTGTGATAAAACACAGTTTATTTCAGAAAAAATGTCGAAATAAAAAAATGCTCTGTGCAGCGTTTTCGAGCATGCGTTTCGTGCAGAGTCGTTCCTAGTAAAATTATAAATTATAGCTCAACTGATATCTAGGTGCATTGAAATTTTGTTCAGTGTTTTTATCGGAGCCTTGTTTGTGTTAAGCGAGAAAAAATTTTGAAGTTTAGCGCTGCACCTCGAGCCATGGTTGCCCCTTACACCCATTGCATTGCAGAACATGGCCGCCACAGCCAGAATTGAACCCGCTTCTGTAGGGTCGGCAGCTGAGCACCATAACCACTGAGCCAACGTGGCGGCTCACAGGAAGTCGACGGATATGGCCTATATATCTCGGTTAGTTGTTAAGAGTATCAGCACACAAAATATAGATAGCGCCACTGTGCTAGTCTATTATCAGAGAGGGACATTCATCTTAGATTTTATGAATCCTGATGGCGTACTAGTGGTGTCTTACGTACTTGTTAACGCGATGCGACTGACAGTTGAAGCAGTAGCAATGGATACTACAATGAAAACGCGATGATCTGTAGCCAAAGCACTTCGCTTCGTGGCGTGTGCCAGCGGCGCATGCGCAGCGTCATACATCACGTCGCGAGCAGTGGCGTAGCCAGAAATTTTGTTCGGAGATGTGGGGGAGGACATGATGCAGGGCGGCCTCCTCATAGAATTTACGGAGGAATAAAACGCAGGAATGATAACTGCATTGCCTTTGAAAATGACATTGTGTATTAGCGCTACGCACTTTCTAGACGAGTGATATATGTAGTCTTTCAATAAAAGAATGTATTCGTATGTCTTAAAAATCGTGGCAGACATAACTGATACCAATGGTTCAATATTTTCGCGTATTTAATTAGTAAATAAAATATCGCGCCACACAGTATAAAACTAAATCAGTCCGAAACCAACTAAACAGTGCATGGCGCTGATATGAAAAACGTAAAGGACATGAAATGAGCAAGCAGAGGGCAAACATTTTAATGAATCTTGGTCGTTCAAGAACCTTTAGATTTTTGTACATAGTCAATAGCCAGGGAAAAATCTCAGTGACGCTGTCCTTCGTTCCAGTGTACTGCGCAGCAGCAGCTGTCACCGGTCATGCAAGTAGTGGCATCGAAATTTTATTCGCAACAGCGAGCCCATGTATGAACGACGAGTTCTGCAAAATATATATTAGAAGTGCGAAGATAAAATGGAGTATTACAAATGCGAAGTTAAAGCTTGATAAAGGACAAGAAAGGGTTACTGGAAACAAAGTCACTGTATGTATGCACAAAACCTCGCCACAAGATAATTAAATACACTTATGTATTGATTAAATCTACGTGTCTAAGCAAAAGTCACTGTATACAATGTTATCAAACGGAGCAAATAAACATCTTGAGCAATCGCAGACAGTAAACTTTACACACGGAAATACAGACGATCCAGGGAAGAACAAAATTATAATAGCAGAAGTCGCGATATGTACTTGGGCCACGCTGCGGTCGCGACTGCACCATATGGTTAGAATAATTGAGGAACAATGCATAAATCAATGCGAAAGTATGTATTTCTTAACTGCCTGCACAGCGAAAATTATTCCTCACCCATAATTACAGAAGGGTAGTCCGTTGATTCGAAGAAAACTAAAAGCAGGTAGATAAAAGAAAAGAAAAGGACAAACGAAAGCCACGAATGATGCCGCAAGTTGAAAAAACCAATATCCGAGTGTGTAGGTTGGGAAACACCGCGTGGGCAGGGCTTTCAATGAGAAAGGTCAATCATAATCGGTTATTGATGTTCTCAAAATTTTCGTATTTGCATGGTATTTTTGATCATGATGCTAACTGTTACAATAAGCGGCACAGACATCTGCGGTATGAACAGTCATACATTTTCGTAATTGCCCGTTTATGCCCGTAAGTGCCCGTTCGCGTCAGAATGTCTTTTCTAGTCTGAAAAAAAGCATTGCAGGTGACAAAATCCAGCATGACTTCCGGCGCCGTTGGTTGTTTTGGTCAGCGGTGCGTGACAGTTCGAAAAAAATTGGAGGGGGGGGGGGGGGGGCTGAAGCACCATAAGCCCCCCCCCCCCCCCCCCTCTCCCCCTGACTACGCCCCTGGTCGCGAGGAGCATAGCTTCTTGCAATGTATGGTCTAAATTACGCTTATAGCCGGAAAATAAGTGGTGGCTCGCCTCCATGACAATTTTCAAAGGCCGCAGATTGACTTGATTGCATAGCTTCTTGGGTTGCCTTCATAACCACAGCCGAAGTCGTGGAGTAGCCGATGCCTTACGTACAGTGCGCAGCTTACTGAAGCCCCCTTACAGCCGCTTTTCGGGCAGTGTATGACGCTAGGGAACCGGCAAAAAGCATGCCCAGCAGTGCAGTGGCACTACGGGGCACCCATGGCTCGAGGTGTAGCACTCAAAATTTTTTCTCGCTTGAAACAAAAGGCTCCGATAAAAATCCCTGAGCATAATTTTAATGCAAACAGTTATCAATTGAAGTACAAATTGTATTTTTACTAGGAAGGCTTTTGTAAGAAAATTATGCCCGAAAACGCTGCACAACACGCTTTTCGTTTAATTCGACAATTTTTTCTGAAACAAACATTGGTGCATCCTATTTTATACCATTTAATGAGATAGAACGTGTTATAAAGAAGCGGAAAAACATGTGAAGTTGTTCTGCAACAACACGAAAGGGGATTTAAAAAAAGCAAAAACGGTGTTTTTGAGGAAAATAGTGAAATAATGCAACACAGAAACTTCTCGCTACATATATTTTGCCTGTGCGATTAAAACCCACAATGCTTATTCATTATCCGTAAAAACATTTCAAGCGTGAAAGTAAAATATTTTATTTTTGTAATTTTTTTGCGACTGTAACTTTTGCACTCTTCTGTGCAATTCGAAAGGCTGTCACATGACCAAGAAATTTTTTCGTCGAAGTTATTAAGGGTAATCACTTTATCCGGTTTAATAAAGGCCACAAATTTTACCCAGAAGATCGAAAGGGGTCAAGCGCAAACTCTGGTACGTTTCAGATGGAATGAAGAAACGGTTGCAGACACTGACTGAAACCATTGGATCAATAATGTAAAGCACGTGTCCATGCATTTTTCAACAAACCATCATACCTCACAAGCACTAACTATTCATGGCTGTTTTCCCTTTTATTTACGTAAATTCGATATACCAAACAACCGAAAATGTAAAGGCGCAAGGATGATCCTTAATTTGACCGCCATCTGAAAACATGCCCAGTCGCTAAAACACAAAGGGACAAATTCAAACGCCAGCTTAAAACAACTTCTATATGGGCTAGATGGTTCATTTCGACCCTTTCTGGATCGATCCTTTCTGGATCGAAATCAAACGCCAGCACTTCGAAAAATCTCAAGTCAAGATGGGCACGCTCATTTGCCGAACTACCAACAATCCAAGATTTTTACAGCACTTCGGCAAGTACATTAAACTACTTTAATAATAAAGCAAGAACCTTGGAACATAATTTACATTCAACTATTACCTTTTTCCATCGAAAAACGGATCACCTAATATCGTATCATCTTTCACTCCAGTTCCAAAAGGTACGATTGTCAAGACCAACATCTAGTCATCTTCTTATTTAAAGGACTATTCTTCAGCCCTCACAGAAGTCGGCGGGAGGAGGGAGGAGATGAGAAGACAGGAAGAAAAGATTTTTAATTACTTTTTTTCTTATAAATGCCCCTGAGTTTGGACCAGGGCTGGGATATATAGATGAATGGAAAAAAACACCTCATTTGCGAAAAATTTAAAGTGTTCTTGACCATTATGGGTCACTGGGCGTCGTGGTCAATCCTTGGTCTAGGATGCCGCACTTGACTGCTGCCATCGTGGCTCGGCGTACGAGAAATCGTTGCGCTTCCTCGTCCTGTATGGCCAGCAAGTGCTCTCATTGCGTCACACTCGGGGGATCTATTCTAGGCTCTAAGTCTGCCTTAGGGCGGGTCCATGTGACATGCTCTAGTGTAGCTTTACCCTGGCACCACGGACATTCGTCTGCATATTGTGTAGGGAAAATCTTGTGTAGTTTGGGCAGATAGGTACCGGTTTGTAGTCTGCGCCAGTATATCGCCTCCTCTTTAGTAAGCCTTTTGTGTGGAGCTGGGTAGCGTTTCGGCTAACCGCTGCAATGATCGAGTATGCCTGAGTACGTGAGGGTAACCGGGTCAAAGGTGCCCGTGGTGCAGTGTGTTGAGTCTGCTCGGTTGACGTACCTTGGAGCTAACTCGTCTGCTGCCTCGTTGCCCCTATCCCCTCATGTCCCGCGATTACAGCTCGGTTTATAGCCGGGATTACAGCTGGGAAGGCTACAAGTATAGCGTGTGACGTAGAATTAATTATCTCTCTCTGTTTTCCTCATTTTAATGCTTTACCCTCAATCCATTTTATCGTTTCCACTTAGATATTGTTGCGGGAAAGAATATATTTACAGTTATTTACAAAAACGAATGAACAGCTACGGGCGGCACTCAAAACACAGCCAGAGATTCTTCTTCTTCTTCTTCTTCTTCTTCTTCTTCTTCTTCTTCTTCTTCTTCTTCTTCTTCTTCTTCTTCTTCTTCTTCTTCTTCTTCTTCTTCTTCTTCTTCTTCTTCTTCTTTTTCTTCTTCTTCTTCTTCTCCTTCTTCTTCTTCTTCTTCTCCTCCTCAAGTAATATGGCAGAGATGAGTTCTCGTCTTCTTCCTCGTCCACTCCGTCACTCGCTCAATGTCGTCGTCGTCGTCTACCCGCTGCAGGACCCCCGGCTGGTGAAACGCCGTCTCGGCGTTAGAGTGGTGGAGTAGGAGCGTCGTGATAAGGTTTGAGGCGGCATACATGGACGGCGTCGGTAGAGGGGCCAGATGACGATGGCGAGGACGCAAGGGGAGCAATTTCATAGTTCACGTCGGTGACTCGGCGCACCACATGGTAAGGGCCACGGTAGTGAGAAAGGAGCTTCTCGGAGAGACCGACGCTGCGCGACGGCGTCCAGAGAAGGACGAGTGATCCGGGGTGATATTCGACGGCCCGGTGCCGGCGGTCGTAGGCGGACTTCTGGAAAGCTTGAGAGGCACGGAGCCGACTATGGGCTATTTGGCGAGCCAGCGTGGCCTGGGCGATGGCGTCCTGAGCGTAAGCAGTGGTGGGGACTGAATAAGGCGGCATGAGTGTGTCCAAAGGCAATAGGGGGTGCCTACCAAACAAAAGGTAGAAAGGGGAATAGCCTTTTGTGTCATGCCGTGAAGAGTTGTACGCAAATGTCACATAAGGCAAGGCGGCGTCCCAATCGCGGTGATCCGGTGAGACGTACATTGCTAACATATCGGTGAGCGTGCGGTTGAACCGTTCCGTAAGCCCGTTGGTTTGTGGATGGTAAGCTGTCGCGAGCTGGTGCTGCGTGGCACACGAACGAAGAATGTCATCAATCGCTCTGGACAGAGAATAGCGACCGCGGTCGGTGAGCAGTTGACGAGGGGCGCCATGGTGAAGAATTACGTCTTGGAGAAGAAAATCGGCGACATTGGTAGCGCAGCTGGTGGGCAAAGCACGCGTGATGGCGTACCGAGTCGTATAGTCAGTTGCGACAGCGATCCACTTGTTACCGGAGAGGGACGTGGGAAAAGGGCCAAGAAGGTCGAGGCCAACACGGTGAAAAGGTTCCGGAGGTACGTCGATGGGTTGTAGAAGACCGGCAGGCAGAGTGGAGGGCCTTTTCCGGCGTTGACACAGGTCGCAAGCGGCAACGTAACGCTTGACGGAACAATACAGACCAGGCCAAAAGAAGCGGTGCCGCACTCGAGCGTACGTGCGGGACACGCCAAGGTGGCCGGCTGTCGGCAGATCGTGCAATTCCTCAAGGACAGAAGAACGTAGATGTTGCGGTATGACGAGGAGCAGCGGAGGACCGTCGAAGCGTAGGTTGCGGCGATACAAAATGCCATTCTGGAGCACATAAAGGGGCAGAGACGGAGATCGGTTTGCAGAGCGGAGGCCATCAAAGTTAGGTTGTAAAGATGAGTCGTTGCGCTGTTCGTTGGCGATATCGGTGAGAGCAGTGATAGCTAAGAGGCAGGGTAGGGTCTCAGCGTCTTCGAGGTCAGGTGGCTCCACAGGGTATCGGGATAAACAGTCAGCATCCTGGTGGTGACGACCGGACTTGTACACGACAGAGTATGAATACTCTTGAAGGCGCAAAACCCAGCGACCAAGGCGACCGGTGGGATCTTTTAGTGCAGACAGCCAACAGAGAGCGTGGTGATCAGTGACGACCGTGAATGAGCAGCCGAACAGGTACGGGCGGAATTTAGCGACAGCCCAGACAAGGGCGAGACACTCGCGCTCAGTAATGGAGTAATTTTGCTCTGCGGTGGAAAGTAGGCGGCTGGCATAAGCGATGACGCGATCTTGGCCCTGTTGACGTTGGGCTAGCACGGCACCGATCCCATATCCGGAGGCGTCGGTGCGAATCTCTGTGGGAGACGACGGGTCAAAATGGGCTAAGATGGGCGGAGAGGTTAGGAAATGAACGAGGGAGGAAAATGAGTTTTCTTGAGCAGGGCCCCAGATAAAGGGGGTGTCGTTCTTAAGAAGGTCGGTGAGGGGGCGAGCGATGCCGGCGAAATCTTTGATAAAACGTCGAAAATACGAGCACAAGCCGACAAAGCTGCGCACATCTTTCGACGACCTAGGAGGAGGAAACTCCTTCACGGCTTGAATTTTGACTGGATCTGGGCGTACACCAGAAGCATCAACCAGGTGTCCGAGAATAGTGAGTTGGCGGCGACCGAATTTGCATTTCGATGAGTTCAGCTGGAGTCCGGCGTTACGAAACACTGTCAAAATACTGGAGAGGCGTTCGAGGTGCGTGGCAAAAGTAGGCGAGAAAACCACAACATCGTCTAGGTAGCAGAGGCAGGTAGACCACTTAAAGCAGCGTAGAAGGGAGTCCATCATTCGTTCAAAGGTAGCCGGCGCGTTACAGAGTCCGAATGGCATGACTTTAAATTGGTATAAGCCATCAGGCGTCACGAAGGCGGTCTTCTCATGGTCCTTTTCATCTACGGCAATTTGCCAGTACCCCCATCGAAGATCAATTGAAGAGAAATATTTGGCGCCGTGGAGGCAATCTAATGCATCATCGATCCTCGGGAGAGGATATACGTCTTTTTTTGTGATGCGGTTTAGGTGCCGGTAATCAACACAGAAGCGCCAGCAGCCGTCCTTCTTTTTTACCAGGACAACTGGAGAAGCCCAAGGGCTTGACGAGGGCTCGATGTTGTCTTTTGCGAGCATCTTATCGACCTCTTGATTTATGACGGTGTGTTCAGCGCTGGACACGCGGTACGGACGTCTGTGGAGAGGAGCGGCATCACCGGTGTTTATCCGATGCGTCACCACAGAGGTACGAGTCAAAACACGGGCATCAAAGTCGAAGATGTCGCGAAAAGATGATAAGAGGCACCTAAGGTCGTGAGCTTGCAACGCTGGTAGGTCAGAACAGATCATGTCGGCGTAGTCATCCGTTGGTTTCTCTGGTGATGTTGCCGCAGGCAACAGGCATTGATGAGTGGAAGGTAAGCAGCTGTCCACCACTGATATGACACATTCGGCAGCAGGGCACCGCGTGGCGAGTGAGATGCCTTGCGGGAGCGGTTGGATAGACGAGCCAAAGTTCAGAACCGGAGGGTACGCACGGTTTGCCGACATTGTAAATACAGTGTGCGCAAGCGCAATACTTCGCGTGAGGGCAACGTCAAGGTCCGGAGTGACTACGTAGGGGCCATCAGGGACAGGGGGAACAGATGAGAAAGAAATGTAAGTTGCGGCTTGAGGCGGTAGACGGACAAAGTCGACAGCACAAAGACGAGGTACAACTGGGGACGGCGACTCAGCAGAAAGAGGAAGGTCAAGCTGGACAACACTGGTGGCGCAGTTGATGAGGGCTGAATGCTCAGAGAGGAAGTCGAGGCCAAGAATGACGTCATGAGGGCAGTGGTCCAGAACAGAGAATTGAACGGATGTATGGCGGCCGGATATGGTCACACGGGCTGTGCATAGTCCAGCCACAGGAGGCGTTCCGCCGTCGGCAACGCGGAGAACGGCTGTGGGTGCAGGGGCCAGTACCTTTCTGAGGCGGCGTCGTAGGGTGGAACTCATGACGGACACGTGCGCGCCCGTGTCGATCAGGGCTTTCACAGGGACTCCATCGACATGAATAGCGAGCAAATTTTGGTGTGCGCGAAGGGCTAAGCGGGGATTTTGGGACTGGGGCTGTACTGCAGCATCACCTCCAGACACTGCAGCGTCTAGTTTTCCGCTTGCGAGCGTCCGTAGGGGCCAGGAGAGGAGCGAAGGCGTAGGGGCGAACGAGACTGCCGACGCAGGGGGGACGGGGAGCGGCTGGAGCGGGAAATCTGGCCGTCAACGGTAGCACTCTGCTGGGCTGGAGGGGGCGTGAAGTGGCGGGGCTGGTCATCGTAGCGGTGAGAGCTTAGATGACTGTATGTGCTACGACGAGACCAATAATTGCGACAGTGATGGGAGATGTGGCCAATGCGGTGGCAGAGAAAACAAATGGGTCTGTCGTCGGGTGTCCGCCAGTCGTTAGGGTTACGGCGACGTGGAGCGAAGTAGGAACGTCGTTCAGGAGCAATCGCAGTGATGTCGGGCGGTGATGAAGGACGCACAGGGCTGACGGGCTGGAGACCAAGGTTTGCAAGCTCTTGACGGACGACGGCTTGTACCATCGAGATGGTGGGCAAGTGGTTGTCGCCATCACGTAGAGGCAGGGAGGCAGGGGACATAGCTTCGAGTTCGCGTCGAATGATGCGGGTCACATTTTCTGGAGGCGCAGGAGTTTGCCGGTGCAGCAGGTCTTCACATGAGGAAGTCGCAGCCGTGTTGGGGAGGCGTGTGTACGGCTGACTAATACGTCTGCTTTTAGCTTCCTCGAAGCGGCGACATTCCTTAATAATGCCGTCGACTGTAGTGCAGTTCTTGCAGACGAGCAGGTTGAAGGCGTCGTCGGCGATACCCTTCAACACGTGACCCACTTTATCAGATTCGGGCATGTTATTGTCAACTTTGTGGCCGAGGGCCAACACGTCCTGAATGTAGGAAACATAGGATTCCGTAGACGTTTGAGCTCTGGACGCAAGCTCCCTCTTAGCGGCGAGTGTTCGGCCGAGCGGCCGTCCAAACAGCTCGCGCAGTTTCTGCTTGCAGACGTCCCAGCTGGTAAAATCATCTTCGTGAGTCTCGTACCAGACGCGGGCGGTGTCTTTTCGATAGAAGATGACATTCGCGAGCATAAGAGTCGGATCCCAGCGGTTGTACGTACTCACGCGTTCATACATGTTGATCCAGTCGTCCACGTCAACGTTGTCGGTGCCAGAAAATGTCCCAGGGTCACGAGGGGAAGAAAGAACGAGCGATGGCATTGTTGATTGTGATGTTGGCTGGGAGGCGTCTTGGGTCATGGTGAGCGAAGTCAGCTGGCGGCCGCTGCGGAGCTCCGTCTTCGGTAGGCGTAGAGGAAAGCCGCACCTCCACCAAATATGTTGCGGGAAAGAATATATTTACAGTTATTTACAAAAACGAATGAGCAGCTACGGGCGGCACTCAGAACACAGCCAGAGATATGAGTTCTCGTCTTCTTCCTCGTCCACTCGTTCACTCGCTCAATGTCGTCGTCGTCGTCTACCCGCTGCAATATTTTTTTTCCGGCACTAGGCCGATTTGGGTTGTTACCCACTGCTTTTTCTTTTGCCTTATCCCGAGTGCGCCCAGTTGTGCGTTATTTTCATATACGCAAGGTGGTGTCAGACCCAGTTCTGAAGCAATTCTCACCCGGTAAGCCAAGCTTCAGACGAAGGAAAAGCTTTTACCCATTTTATCACCTCCTGTACGCGAGGATGGTGAAACAACTAGGCCACCACGACTACACCAATGAACGAAAATAAAAGAACGCGCCCTGTCGGAACGAATCTCCAGCTGTGTTTCCCTAGCGCGAAGCACATTTCATTAATGTAACACTTTATTGTGCTTCGAAGACTACGCACCTCAAAGTGGTAGCAGCAGGGTTATAAGCGAGACTCGAGCCATGGCGCAATGCCAGAACAAAGAATCCCTACGCTCCGGGCTACGCGCAGGAAAACGCGTCAAAGATGGCCCGGGAAGAGAAGAGAAGCGCCTTCCCTTTTCTCTTCTACGCATTCCACATTGGGGACAGAGGATGGCCCCGACGGGTGCAGGTGGCTTTAGAGAGAGAGAAAAAAAGCTGTACGATTAAATAACCTTACGAGTTTAATGCAATAGCGCTATATTTCACATTTCTCGCAGCTTCTGTTGCAACTTGTGAGTGTTTGCGTAAGCTTTGCAATTGTCAGTCCATGAACCGCCATATTCCGACTTCTAGCTGCAGTAACAGGTATCGGCTATGCTGTGATAGTGCTGACGTTAGCATATATAACTTTTCTGATTGTTATTTTGATTGTCTAAGTTGTCTGAAGACTAGGCTGTTCATAACCCGGTAGGCCGGTTGCAATGATGTCACAAGGTCGCGTTACCTCTCCGATCAAAAAGTATACTTTCATTGCCAGCTGCTACGGTAGGCATATTGCTCACAATTCACTGGGCAGGCTGGGATGACGTCACAAGGTCTCGTGATCTCTCTCGTCCTATAAGCGAATTCTATCAACGCGACGTCGGAGAGGTTTTGGTGTGACAATTACAGTGCTGACTATTCGGTGGCCAGAATGGGAACTGCCATGGTGGGCGGTTTGTAATGACGTCATAAGGTCATGTGGCTCCTTCTGACCAATCAGGACGGCCCATGAGGGCATTTTGAGGTGACATCACATGGTCTCGTGGTCTCTCGACCAGTCAGCGAATTTCGTGACATCAGACATCGCCGGAGTTTTGGTGTGAGAATAATGCTTTTGCATTAAAAAATACTTCCTTCATGTCGGCGGGGACCTCGAGTAGCGTCAACGCAGGTGTCGTTTTATGTCCAATGGGCGCGCTTGGCCACGTGGTCGTTTCGCTGCATAACTGGTCCACGCTGGCTTGCGCCTCGCATCGTCTGCGGCGGGTGCGGCTGCTTCTAGTCGTGCGTCGCTACCGGTGTTCACTGCTTGGATTTCGTCTACGTATTGATAAGTTCGCGTGCGCTCTACATCTGTGGTACGAGAGGGCAGGATGCTCGGGATTGAGCTTTCTGGTGGAGATCTCGGCCGAAACTGAAAGACCTTATTTCCATGGTTCCACACGGTAAAATAGAAAAGAAAAGCAAGAAGACGTGCCACTTGCCCCCTCGTAGTTTAGAATGATAGAATTCTGCGCGTGTGTAATATGCTGCTGTGCAGAGTAAAGCTACATTTCCCGCTTCGTCAGCCGTGTGCAGGCTGCAACTTTGCTGACCGTTAAAGCTTACCTTCCTTGTTTTACGGGCGATATGAAGCGCAACAACTCTTACACCTATAAAACTGCGGCTGAAATCTCGGTAACAGCACTAAATTTCCCGAAGTGCAGACCTCTTAGTGCTCACATTGCAGCATCGACTGCAGCAGAAAGGCACCATATTAGGAGATTTTCCCTTGGATTCATTCCACAGTTTTTTTCAGGAATAAAAGATGCAATGACTGACATCATCAGAAGTAACTGAAACACCTACTGAATTTCGCAGCCTCGGCCGGGGTGCAGACTCCATTTTACTTCGTAAAATCACCGAGTTAAATAAAAAATGACGTTTGGAAACCACGAAAGCCGTCTTGTAGGTGACCAAAGAAATTAAATGGGCCCGGCATGCATGTCGGTGCTGTTAAAAAAGTCAGAACAGCTAGCTTTTAAGTATCCCCTCGCGATTTTGGCTCCTTATAAAGATTTGCCCAGCTAGGAAGTGACAACGAGATGAGGAGCCCTTTGATAACGCGTCTTTAAAGTCCCCGACTAAAGCTATTGTTATATATGCTAGTAAATCGTCTTATTTATTTAATAGAAAAGATATCAAGACGCAAACTACGTTTGTATCTCAAAAATTCGTTCTTGATTGCACGTGAGCCACCGTCTGCTGACGCTCCCGAAGCTGGGAGTAGCATGACCACGCGCAATTCTTGAGCGACCGCAGTGCCATCCCCTAGGCGTTCATTTTAGCTGTCATTACTGTTTGGAAATTTTATAGGAATAGTTTGATACGTTAAAAAGATTCGAGTGTGGTGCCTCCATTCTGGCTCTGCAAAAGCCGGCAAGAACGTTCTGCATTAGCATCAGATGGTTCAAGAAATGTGAAAACTTGCCTGTGTCGCCAACGGCAGCTTTATACAACCGCAAAGGAAGGTGAGAAGACAGCCGAACGTGTGGCTAAGGCCGAAGACAAGAGGACCACAAGTATGCCGCGTCAAACAGCAGAAACAGCGAAGGACGCTGAGCACGTTCGGCTGGACGATGAACACCAGCAGCCGAACACGGCACCACGTGCACTACCAAAAAATGGAAGGCACTATTCAGCTAAGAAAAGCAGCCGGCGAACAAAAGAGGAAGAAGGCGGGGTCGTGTTCTGTGGATGATCAATGCGATTCATGCAGCAGAGTGTCTTGCTTTATCCTCGATTTAAAATATATTACGATAGAACAGGAACCCTTGACAGTTTCAGCGTGGTATGAGGCGAGGTGAGTAGCAAGTTGAAGACTGAAAATGAATCAAAAGTGAAACTGCAGCCCAAGAACAAGCTGAAGCTCAACATTTTTGTCAGTGAGTATTCGCTCCAAGTCCCCTGCGTTCGCTTTCCGAAGAGCGAGGATCGTTTGAAAGGCGCGAGTAAGAAGAGGAGATACACGTAAAGTCAAAACAATTAATCAAGCCTATGAAAATTGCGGAATCAGGTCTACTTTAAAAGAAACACTAAAACTTAGTAAATAGCGAGAAGTACGTAAAAAAGGAAGTACGTAACACTGAAAATGCGAAAGGAAATATGAATTAAAGTGCAGCCTCCATTCGTTTTTTTTTAGCTAAGCCACGAGCTTCCCAACCAACTTACGCTGATATCTGACGTGGCACCTGATGTTACCAGCTCAACCACTTTAGTGTGACACTGGTTTACGTCCAGCTGAGACTTATTTATTTATTTTTATTTAGTACATACTGCAGACCCTTTTCAGGGTCCAAGCAGGACAGGCATATATTCTTAAAACTCAAAAGATACAGAACACAATGAAAAGAAATATACATAAAAATGAGGAGACAAATTTTGCAAACTATAACGATGTCATAACATGGTTCCAATCGGATATTGTCCGCGGAAAAAACGAATATTTAAAACAGTCAGTTTTCGCAAAATACGGTGTCAATGAGTGTTCGATGTTAAGCAAAAATAATGCCTGTTTAATAATAATATTAATAATAATAAATGATGTTGTCAGCAAAAGCGTTCTTTGGATTTATCATCATCATCAGCCTGACTACGACCACTGCAGGGCAAAGTTCTCTCCCATGTCTCTCCAATTAGCCCGGCCCTTTGAGAGCTGCGGCCACACTACCCTCGCAAATTTATTAATGTCATCCGCCCACCTAACTTTCTGCCGCCCCCTGCTACACTAGCCTTCTCTTGGAATCCACTCCTTTACCCTTAAGAGCCAGCTGCTATCTTGCCTTCGCATTACATGCTCTGCCCAAGCCCATTTCTTCCTATTGATTTCGACTGGGATGTCATTAACCCGCGTTTGTTCCCTTACCCACTCTGCCCGCTTCTGGTCTCTTGACGTTGCACCTATCATTTTGCTTTCCATAGCTCACTGCGTTGTCCTTAACTTGAGCTGAACCCTTTTCGCTAGCCTCTACGTTTCTGCTCTGTAGCTGAGTACTGGTAAGATACAGCTGTTGTATACTTTTCGCTTGAGATATTGGTAAACTTCCGTCAATGATCTTAGTCTGCCTGTCATATGCGCTCTACCCCATTCTTATTTTTCCAGTTATTTCCCTCTCATGATCTGCACACTGCCCTAAGTAGACGTATTGCCCAAGCAATTCCAGCACCTCGCTACCGATTGTGAGCAGCTGTTTCCTTTCGAGAATGTTAAAAATTAATGTGGTTTTCCGCATGTTAATTTTTGCACCCACCGTTCTGCTCCGCCTAACTCAATGATCATGCTTTGCAGTTCATCGTTGAGTCTCTGAGCAAAGCAATGTCATTACCGAATCGCAGATTATTTAGGTATTCTTCATTAACCCTTATCCCCAACTGATCCCAAATCAGGCCTCTGAACATCTCCTGTAAGCAGGCATTGACAAGATTGTATCTCCCTGCCTGACACCCTTCTTTATTTGAATTTTATTGCTGGCTCTATGAGCACTACAGTAGCTGTGTAGTCGTTAGAGATATATTGCCATTATGTCTTGTCATTGTCAATAGCTCTGTAGTCACTATAGATTATGAATAGCAATTATAGATACCAAATCTCTTGCACCCCTTGTTTTTTAACTTTGGGCCTACTGCCGTACGGCCACCACATTCTAGTTCCATTGAATATGCAACACTGAATGGAAGGGAAGGTGTATTAATGGGTGATCAATGGAGCAATGCCAGCTGTTTCCAACTTGTCACCTTGTGCTACGTGCAGATGCTGTTTAGCTATGTATGTAGCGTAGCTGCGCAGCCTATGTAGATATGCTACACACATAGTATAGTAAGCACCCGTGTGTGCTATGTGGCAGACTGAGAGGCCGTGGCAGGCACACACTTGTTATTAATGGTTGACATTCATTTCTTACCACTTCTGAGCAAGGCCCGTGTGCATGACGAAATATAGTTCGCAAGCATCTGTGCGTGCGCTTGCTTCCCGTTGCGCTTTCTTTATTTACATGAACAAGAAAAGAGAGGTTGGTGCCGCACAGCGGTTCCGGCTACTCCTCTTCACCAATTCATAGAAACCACTTGGTCTGACGATATACAGTTTACCATAACGTAACACAAACACAAACAGTACACAACATATTAAAACAAAGTACAAGCGTCAGGCGAAACAAGGTGATGGTTCTGGCTAGTGGGTATGCGTTGTGATCCATAGCGCAGCAACAAAACAGGGGACGTCAGGCGAAGTAATATTTATGAGTGAACATAATCGCACTGAATGTTAACAGAAACATACCCAATACAATATACATAAGTGATATGAACAAACAAGGATAGAAGAACAAAAAAATAAGTGTATTTGCAGTATACACTTCACGTTGCCCTACGTTGTTGCAAGAAGGGGACTGGCAGAGTTGTCTGAATATCCTCAGTGGCACCAACATTGAAAGTGGTCGGTATTTAGCCTGCGATGACCAAAGCGACGGTGTTTGAATGCTGCCCGCCCGAATGCAATCGCTGCAGCGTCGCTTGTCTCAGAGGTCGGAAAAAACGGCGCTCTTTAGCCATGCGTGCATATGTTTACGTGCGTGAGGGTCTCTCGCATTCGGGCCTATTTATAGGCGCAGACGCCACCCCGGTGGAGCCGGCAGCATTGATCGCCGCAGAGCCACCTGCTTTCGGGAAAACCAGAACAGCACGCTTTTCGCGACGACGATCGCGGGCCCTGCCGCGTATCGTCGACGGAGCCAAAACCGGCGGTGCGACACGCGAGGAAACCGCCTCCGCAGTGGGAGCCCCGACGCGTACTACCTCTGCAGAAACGAAGCCGCGCTGCCGTCGCCATGGCGGGCGCTTGACTCGCACTCCCTCCTTCCTGGCGATCGGGTGTGCTCCAAAAGGGATATCATTTCTGGATGAAGCTTCGGCACCTGTGAATTTGGCTTGAAGCCGAAAAACGCTCTCCTGCCGTATACAGCAGGAGGCGGAGAAAGGCGTAGATGTAGTAATATGAGCATGGAAAATTGTTTCAGGTGAACAGTCGACGTCACAGCACAGATATAGTCCTCATGACCAAAAAATAACAGCGTCACTTTAATGTCCAGAGAGCTGCACATGCACGATATTCACGTCGGGCTCGTTTTCGCACCGCACTTTTGCAGAGTGTGGAAGAAATGCACGCCGAATGTCTCGCTACAACCCTACTACTTCACCATATACCAAATAAATTAACATAATGCCGCGCACAGATAGCAAATAAAACGTATATATTCAATAATAAACAACCCACAAAGACGCAAACATAAAGCATATAAGAAACACAACAGCTTTACATTCATAAGAACTGCTCTAACAAGAAAGACTAATTTTGATTCAGTCGTGTTCATTTTCAACATATACAACGTCAGAATATGCCCCAGCAAGAGAGCTAAGAACAAGTTGACCAGACCAGGGCACCAGCAATTGGTAGAGGTGCAGTGTAGCACCGTTAATATCCAATGATAAAAAAATTAGCATTCTATGCAGCATGAAGATTGACACCTTAAAGAAACAGTGAAACAGCGCATGCTTAGAAGTGCGTAATAAGGCTGTTTTGCATTTCCGTTTGCAAAGAAGTGCGCAACTGAAGGGAATCCGCAAGCAAAATAAATACTGTAAAAATGTTATATGGCACGTACAAGGATAATAAAGCAGAGACTAGTTAGCATTCGTACAAATGTTATATTGGGCACTTCCATATGAGCATACTGATATAAGGATGTGAGAAACACTCATATGGAAAAAAATGAAATAAAGTAATGAGGCAAAATACGTGTTGTGGTGTGGAATCGTACTGCGGTTAACATTTTCAGCGCAGCACGGTTTATGAGTTGGGCCTAAAAGAGGTGATAGATGAACGTTCAGCGCAGCTTTGCACGAAGCAACATACTGCATTCCAGACAGCATCTATCTAATTTATGTACTATATATGGTGCGTTTTGCGCCAACCACTGCTTAAAGTGATTCGTGCGGTGACGTTGAATTAGCCAGTGCTCAGGATCTCGCGTTTGGCATGCACTATTTAGCAGCGCTAGACCTGAGGAGTCCCGCAGAAATTTGCTCTGCTCATCGTTTCAGTACCAAACCGTATTCGTAATTAATTATCCTATGAAGCAAGAACAGTTCTTTAGTTGAGTGCAGGTAGGGCACGTTGAAACCGCAGCAAACAACATTTTTTTCTAACACCAACAATCCATTAATATTTTAGTTATAATTTGTTCCCCAAAATACCATCCTCGAAGTAGTCCAAGTGTGACCGGAAAAGCGCATGATATACTTTAAGCTCGATGCTGGAAGGAAAATAATGACGGCATCTATGAAGAGCACGCACGGCACAAGGCAGCTTCTTAGCAGATCAGTGAGGCTTTTCCACGTCGTATGATTGGTGAGCATTACGCTTCAAGCTGCTTATTCTTTACTGTATCAAGATTCTGGTGCCCAAATGTGAAGTCATAATTTGTGGCTACACATTGCTTCTTTGGTACGAATCACACGCATTTGAACTTATTCGGGTTGTTTTTAAGACCGTTTACGCACGACAACAAAAGTAATTTCGACAAAACGCTATTTGCACAGGCAAGCAGGATAGTTGCAATGAGAGTCGATATAGATACGCTTGTATCGTCGGCGTACAACGTAAACTGCGTGCTTGCGACATACATTAACAAAAACAATGAAGAAGAAAAGGTGCAAGACGCTACCTTTGGGCACGCCACGCTGAATTGTTCAGTAATTGGACCGCTAGCCATTGACCACAACACATTGTTCTCGATCAGTAATTTCCATGGTAAATTTGATGGGTAGGTTCACCAACTGGATTGCATCTGGCATCATGCAACTTGTTTAATGATCTGGTCACAGCGTAGCCTACAGATGACTTATATGAGTACGTTTGACGCATCGGAACCAGATTGTATTTTGTATGTCCCGTTTGTCACCCCTCCCTCCAACCATCTACCACATTCTCTCTCGGTGCACCACGTCTAGATGCCACTCGCTAGAAGTCAGGTGTTCCTAAGCCGGAAGCGCTTCTACTTCCACATTACCGCCGAAGTCGGTGCGCGCTGGCAACGGCGTCTGTACGGGCCTTAGAGTGTGTCAACCCTTTCCAGGAGGACGGCGTCATCCTCACACCTTGACCCTTAAAACTTCGCAATTTCGCTACACATGACATCTCTCTTGCAGCGCCGCGCGTGCCAACAGAATTTAAACCCTCACCGTGAAAAAAAAGTGTCGTCGGTTATAAAATTCACCCACTGGGTAAATGACAGTGACGTCACCAGACCTGGTAATTGCCATTAGCTTGAGGGAATTCATGTCACCAGGCCGGTATTGACGTCGCTTCCGGCAAATACATCAACACCATCTATTGATATCGCTTCGCTTACATATTAGGCAATTAGGAGACCCTATAATTTTGGTCCCTTGAGCCTATCCGCCCTCGTACCTGCGGTCCTTAATTGCGTATTGATCGCTCGAACCATCATGGCATTTTTCAAGCAAACCGCCACGTCAAAATGGGAAGCGCGACCACGGAGTTGTCATTTCATGAAGTTGGGAACAGACAGTGCTACCTATCGTAACTGAAAAAAGTTTTCGACAAAGAAGAACGCGTGGAATTTTCTCCTCAAATATGAATACTGCAGGCATCTTACCCATAGATACTTTTGACGACTTGGCGATGCCTTTTGTTACTAACCGCGCGGATGGCGCTGAGAAGGGCGTATGTGCCAAGGCTCGAGTTACGTAATGAGCATGTGTAGCGGATAATGAGAAACCCGCTTTGTCCTCTCAGCCTTGCCCGCGTTTCGTGCTGCCCTAAGGTGTCGTGCGGGCTTAAAGCGGCGCGGTTGTTCGGCCGCTGGGCCTCCGCCCGAATGCGGAACTAGCGATCGTTACGGCGAAAGATAGTCGTAGATATGCGCCTGCGAAGTGGGTCAACCTTCGCGTGAACTTCTCCGCGTTCGGTCATCCTTCCTTCTCCGGATCGCTTCCAGTCGGAACCAACAAACAAACAACAGAGGCAACACACGAAATGCACGTCGCCAGAATTATTAGACGACCGCGGCGGCTGCGTTTTTATGGAGGAAAAACGCTAAGGCGCCCGTGTGCTGTGCGATGTCAGTGCACGTTAAAGATCCCCAGGTGGTCGAAATTATTCCGGAGCCCTCCACTACGGACCTATTTGTTCCTCTCTTCTTTCACTCCCTCCTTTATCCCTTCCCTTACGGCGCGGTTCAGGTGTCCAACGATATATGAGACAGATACTGCGCCATTTCCTTTCCACCAAAAACCAATTATAATTATTATTATAATTATTAGGCAGACTTTCTGGCTCCAGTGGACCGGAAGCTGCGAACATTCCAATTAAAGCGCAGCGATTGGGAGAAGTTGAATAGGTGGGTTTAGATTGTCACGCTTAGGCTTTGGCCCCTCAAGTAGTAGAGGATTAGTGGAGATGCTTGTATTCTGCCCGGGCTTTCTTCCGGATGACACTGCCAGTTGCAAAGCAAAGCGTGTACATGCATGAGTTCAAGGTTGAAGATCTCGCACGCTGCTTTCTGTTGTTACCACTGCCTTGGAGGAGCACGTAGTAATGTGCCCGGTGACGCTGTTCTTAAAATACCTGCGAGCTGTTTTAGGCTCAGCTTCTCCTTTTCTCTTTGGGTGCTCCGTCATTTTGTGCGCTTATTGCTTAATGTTCCGCTTAACCTTGTTGCCCTGTGCGTGTGTGGTGCACTGCGTGCAAAGTAACTCTCTGACCTGCTAACACAGCGCCGTGGCAGGAGCCCTGGAGTCTGGTACTTTGGGGTTCACATGGCGCTTTGCAACGTGCAATCACTCTATGGGAAAAAAAGGAAAACTTGACTCTGGAAGACAAAAAGACTGTCAAAACAATAATTAATTATAACCTGATGCGAAAAAGTTGCGGTAACTGTTGGATTTACCCTCGATGATCACCTTGATAATTTTACTATTTTTCACACACGGGACGGTATATTTCCGGAAGTCGTAGATATCCGGTGGTTGGTCGGTGCCGCTTCTGGGCGGTGAAGATGCGGTGAGTAGGCGTGTCGTGGATGATGCGTCTGGAGAGCAGCTCGTGGTCTCATTGCGTCTTTGAATGCAATTTCGCCGTCTACATTTCATCGCGCTGCTGCGTGGCCCCCAGTAAGGGGGGGCCTTGTAAAGGGTGGAGGTGGGTGGATTCCTGGTGGGTGGCGCATCTGGTGGGTGGAGGCTTCAGTCTCCGAGGCTTCGCATAGAAGGCCCTGGCATTTTCAGCAAGCGCCACTGGTAGCTGCGCAGACAATGGAATCATTTCCTCCCTCGCACGTCACACACACACTCACGAGAGCACACGAATGACTACAGCTAATGCATTGCCGAAAGTGCCCGCTCCTACAGGAGCTTTATTTATAGGCCCTAGCCTGTCCATATCCTGGCATCATTGTCACAGGCCAGTACGATTGAGTAGAGAGCTAAGTGAGTTCAGGGCTGAGCGATTATCTGGGCGGATCTTTTCCCCGTAATTTCCGCTGTTTGATTCTACGGTACAGGTAAATTAAACTGAATTCGTTTTATTTAACCAACTACCTTCAGGGGTTCTTAGGCAAAAGCTGTGACCCCGCAGCCTGATACAGCCAAGACAATAATTATGGTGCGGTACAGCATCGCCATACAATGGAGGGGGCTTTTTCAGAACACTGCAACAAAAATGGGTTTTACACAATATCTTTACAGACGTACAGTCCAGCGAGTGAACACGAGAGTTTTCGGTTCGCGGCGTTTCTTCGAATATCTTCACGCGGTGGTCGTGCGCAGAGCAGCCACTGCGGCAGCTGCCGTCAGTCCATGGCACCGACACGCGCCGCGCACCGAAGTGAGCACGACAATCCACTGATCTCAGGCTGTTCCTACAAACGGCGCGACCACGCGGTAAACACGCCGGATGCGCAAGAAGCCGTCGGCACCACGTATTCAGCCTTGTTCGTGTGCCACATTTGACTCTGTGTGCACTCTAAACATAAGTTAGCCTATATAGGAATAAAGAGAGAATAAGCTGCCGTCTAGCACGCTCTTTTTTAGGGGCAGGGTACGCTGCCCTAGCCCTGCGGCACAGTTCTAACATTAAGCGTACGGCGCACTCACGGTTAGCAACACATTCAGATTCCTCTTCAAAACACAAGTTGTGGCTGTTGCGATGCCAACCGAGGCTTCAAAATATATTTGCTAACCTCGAGACATCCGGCGCCGCGTTTAAAAAAATTCCTTTAATTGCTAACCGCATCAAGTTGCTATTCTTTGCAGTGGCATAACACCCCCGTTGCCGAAAGTAATCTTTCCGCATGTTTAGTGTTCGAAATTTACTTCGGAACTTGGAGGGCATGCTATACTCAAAAAGAGAGTGCGGAAGAGGACAGGTTACGCTTGCTGGCTTTTTTACTCCATGTAAGCTAATTTGTGTTCAGAGTGTACCACGATGGGCACAAACCTGAGAACAATCTCAGATAAGGATACCCAAAGGCTGTGTAGCTTTTGTAGCGGTATCTGCATTACGCTAGCATTCCGAGTCTTCAGCGTGGCATCCCTTGAGCTGCGTGGCCGTACTTGAGCTTCGTGGCGGCGCCGTGGCTGGTGACATGGCTGGTCACGTGGTGCGGAGCAGCTGCTGGCGGCGTGGCTCAGCTGCGAAACCGAGTGGGGAAGGGAGTTGAGAGGGGGAGGGGGTGAGAATGAATCCACGTCCAGGGACGAAGATGAAGAAGGAACACCCAGCGAAACGGAGCTGCGAAAGGCTGACTTTGCAATTCTACAGAGAGTTCCGCTCGGCCAGCTGTAGCAATCGCGTCACTCCAGGTTTAACCAGACCTAAACCACACCCATCTTTTTGTATGCTGCATGTGGCTGGGACGCAATCGAAACATGTGGCCGGCCTGCCTGAACAATCACCGCTCTCACTATTCCGATGGGCCGCGTCTTCTCTCCTCGGGGTTCATGTGTGACAGCTGATATTTCCAAGTCATCGTCCACTGTGTTGGAAAACGGCAAAAGCGCCAACATTTCTTACCGCGCATTTGCTCAGCGCGCTGCTTGTATGGCGCATTGGGGGGAGGAGTTCGCGGAGCGAGGTGCTTTCTGAAACGCTTCCACACCTGGGATCCTAGGGGAGTGATACGAAGGGAAGTTTGTGGTTTGCTCCTTGCAAACCAAGTTTTCTCTGTTTGCATACTGCAGAAGTATACCGACATGATTCACCGCGGAAAACACAGTCGAATTCACTTCTAAGTCATAGCGCCTCACGTTTGACGAAAGAAAAGCGACATCACTAGCCCATCAAAAAAAAAACAACAAATTGGCATAACTATCGCATTTAACTAGGTCTGCGTCTTCGCCGAATAATACCGCTTCCGTGCTACATAATGTCACTGTGACAGAATTTTAGCCTCAGGGCATGTTATACGAAGGCATGATGGCCGATCGTCATTAAGGGTAACGGATTGGATTCCAAGAGACGGCAAGACTAGCAGGTGGCGGCGGAAAGTTCGTTGGGAGGATGAGATTAGAACTGGGCAGGGATAACAGTGGCCGCAGTTGCTAACTGACGTTGTTAATTGGAGAGATATGGGAGAGGCCTTTGCCCTGCAGTGGGCGTAGTCAGGCTGATTATGGTAATGATGATGATCGGGTCTAAAGCAGCAGACCAGGAGACGCTATGTGGAGAGCGTATAAGTGGACTCAGCGAACGTATAGAACGGTCACTTCTGTGACCAGTGTCACTACAGCCCGTTCACGACTTCTTCGGGCATCGGATGGGCTATAACGACCGGACCTGCAGGAGACCATGAGACTCCATTCGCGGGCAGAGCCGTTCGCCACGTACGCAGCGAGCGCACGTATAGCGTCTCAATATCGACTGCCCGAAGGTGGCATGAATCGGCTGTCGCGCGCAAAGAAGACGTCAACCTCGTAACCAGCGATTTCGTGGCCTCGCCGTGCTATGGCCACCAATAAGGGTAAGGGCGACTCTGTACGTGGTGGAAACTTTCAGAGTCGTATTATGCATGTGCCATGCCACAACCTAGGGGTTTCTAGGGACATAGGGAGCCACCGCTATATAAGGCACGCGCTTGAACTCGAGCCAGAGGACAGGCATATGCACTTTGTTTTTTGTTCTTTCTTCAGTCGCAACAACACCAAATTGAGGGTAGGATAGTGTGGCGTGAACCCGTGGGGTCTCGCGACGCGGTTCTCTCTCTCGTGAAGACGCACCTCTGCGCTCTCTTCAAACCTCTAGTGAAAAATAGATATAAAAGTTCCTCAGTTATCATGTTTTTGTGTTTGGGTTAAGGTAATGACGCAGTAACTGTCTCACATCTCGCTGGACATCAGAACCGCGCTGTTTGGGAAAGGAAGAAAGGGGGGAGAGAAGAAAGACGGAAAGAGGTGCCGTACTGGAGGGCTCCGGAATAATTTCGACCACCTGGGAATCTTTAAAGTGCGGACAGCTGCAGTGGCCTAGTGGATTGAGCATGCGCCTCGCTTATGGAAGGTGGGGGTTTCATCCCCACTGCCGCCATGGATGGAAAACTTTATTAGCGAGCGAGTTTGGACCCTTTAAGGTCTCAGGACTACCGCACAGCTCTCACATTACGAGCATGTGTCCAGGCCACGTAGGGACATGGCACTGGCGCTTCGATTCACTCAGAGAAGTTGGTTGTCCGGGTCCTGCGACGCAAGGAGGGCCTCCCATTACTCCCAGGTTCCGATGGCGGGCTGTCCATTCGGGGGAGGATGCGCAGGGCAGCCGAAGAGGATGTGGTCCAGGGTGGTGTGCGATTCTCCGCAGCGAGTGCACTCTGGAGAAACAGGGCGGAAGTAGGATAGGAGCTGAGGGGTGTGAAGAGTTCGGGTCTGGAGTCGCCTCCAGAGGATTTGTTGGGAGTGGGATAGGCGGGTGTGGGGTGGGGGTAGAGTCCACGGGCGAGGCGCGCATGCTGTGCGCCAGGTAGCCGCTGAGGATACAATGGGTGCAAGCTTTCCTCCGGCCTTGCACACGGCATCTATGGGGTGAAATGCTTTTGAAATGGGTCTTATAACCCACCTTTTTTTTTTAAAAAAAACCTTTGGCCATGGCGCTCTGTGCAAAAAGCTTCCCTTGCGCCATTAAAATTCATCATCGTCATCATACCCGGCACGGTGGCTCGGGGCTTTTGCATTCCTCTGCTGATACCAAGGCCGCGGAATCGAATTTCTGCCGCGTAGCTGCATTTCGATGAAGGCAAAGAGCGAAGGATTCCTTTGTGTTGTGCGACGTCAGCACGCGCACGTTCATGAACAGCAGGTGGTTTAAATCAATCCGGGGCCCTCCACTATACGGCATCACTCAAAGCCCATGTGCCGCTTCAGGACGTTAAACCCCACATTCTGTGGTCCAGCAGCGACAAGGGCACGTGGAGCTCAGCTGGCTCAAATTTACTGAATTTCGTTTTCTGTGGGGGATCTCGCGTCGGGAGAGAAGAGGCAAATGATCTGGGGCTGCTGGTCCGGTATTGGCAGGCGCTCAGGAGCAAATGGAGGCGGAGGGCGACGTCGGCGGAGACTTCTCACCAGCAGCGGGCAGGTTTAGGTCGTCCTGCTCGCTTCAGGCTCCTCTCGGTTTCCGAGGGATGCACTCTCCCCATGCGTTACCGTCGCCCTACGTCGACGCCAACGACGGACGAGTCGGCGACAGCGGGCGCTCCAGTGAATAGGGGTTTATCCAGTAGAACGGGTAGGCCTACGCATTGGACGCAGGAAGCGTGTCATCCCGTTAGCGTAGCATCGAGCATATGGTCAGAAAACAAGGTCAGTGCTGTGGCAAACGCATGAGTGGCTTGGAAGGCGGTAGACGCGAGAATCCCTGCGTCCAGTCGGGAGTGACAGGGTGCATAATTAAAGTAAGATTCGTTTTACGTTCGACATTTCTTGCTGCCTAAACAAAAGGCAGCCCTGTTCCGCCAGTTTTACGGTAGGAAACGCGTTCTAATCCTTTGCAGCACCGCCGTTGACAACAGTTATGTTTAATGGGGTCAACTGCTGACAGCAGGCTACGAGAATATTAAAGGGCTTTCATATATCCTCACATCACGGCAAATCAACGACAGCTCGAAGGGGCGATCCGATTTTGACATGACACACAAGTTAGCCCTTGATAACGATGGGCAGTGCCCTTCGTTGAAGATAAGCCGTTAATTATACCTCATACATTGGCAAAGCCTACCAATAACGTTTCAGTACCTTTTCAAGCAGGAAGATGGCTTTTGCAGCATGGCGACGCCAGTGGTTTCGAACGTCAGAAAGGAAAGCGAGTGAGTTGTGTTAACTGCAGGTAGCGAACAAATTAATACGATTTAGCATTTTAAGTACCAAGACTTGTAACCTGGTTTTATTGGAGTGCCGCAGCCAGCGTTTAGTGTTAGATATGTCAGTTTTTAAGGTCTCGAAAGCATGTTGCTGCTCACTGCCGCGGCAGAACGAATTCCCGCGGCGCTTCAAACCAAACCCATGCGACTGATGAGCTCGTCTGGCCAGATCAAATCAAATCAAATGAATATTTATTCAGCTTTGTTTAGCACAAGAAATATCTCCCGGAGGCGCACGTGTCTCTTCTCATCTCTCTTCCCCGAGGCTGAAAGGCAGGAGAAGCCAGAAATGGCCAGCAGCAGCCCGGATATGGGACGGAGAATTTTTATAATTTAAATATTGCAGTCTCCTGGAATGCAACTCGGCAGTTATTAATAGGTCGGAGACGTATTATAGTGTGAAAACATCGCTAAATGAAAGCAATGATGAAGAAAACAGTGTGCTGAGAGAAAATTAAGGGAAAATTATAACGTAAGTAATGCCACCAATGCATTGTTGGGGACGAGGGGTCCTTGAGTGAGCTGACTCTTTCAGCGCCGCAGGTCCCTTCTCCGAATGACGTTGCCGGACTTGGTTATGAAGGAAACTGTACAGGGGGGTTTATTTTACATTATTTACAATATTTTGGAACCCATTGGAGGGTGATGGGGGAAGGTCGGAGGATCTGAGACGATCTGAGGATGATCGAGGATTACTTCTCACGGCACTCGTCGTCCGGTTTAAAAAGGGTCCGGTCCCCAGGATTCCCCAGGTCCGAGAATGTCTTCGCCAGGTTGGGCGTGGCCTAACTTGCGCTGTCGTACTCTCTCTCTCTCTCTCTCTCACACACACACACACACACACACACACACACACACACACACACACACACACACACACACACACACACACACACACACACACACACACACACACACACACACACACACACACACACACACACACACACACACACCCACACACACACACACACACACGCACTTCACATAGGGACGCGCCCCGTCACATGCCTCGCCGGAGAAAGAGGGTGCCGCTGGACAATCGCCCCCCCCCCACCAGAGAGAGTGTTGTCTTCGCGTCCGAACGACAGTTCTCACGTTCCAGCCGGCCACGTCTTCCGGGAAGTCCGAATAGGCGAGACGCCGGCGAGCAGGCATAGTTGAAGGTGTGAGTCACCCCCTGCTCGGGTCTGGCGGTCGCTAACTGCTTCCGTGCCGCACGATCTTCCGCGAACAAGGTTTACAAACAACGGCAGTGGAATCCTCCGTCTCGAATCCAATAAACCTCTCGAGGACCGAGCGTGGGAAACAAGATGCCTATCGCCGTGCAGGGACCCCGGCTGCAGGTGTCCTGGTCGAATACGCAGCTGAATCAGACCACCGGCTGTCGCCAGAAACCTTACAGCTCCTCCGCGGCCCGAAAAATCTCGAATGTCCAGCGTTGACGACCGCTGGGCAGGAAGAGATGAGATGGCGTCCGTGTTGGTCCCCTGGATTGCAATATCATCGCCCCCAAGGCAGAACCCAAAGCACCACCAACAAAGGAAAGCGCAGGTGGGACGCTCCAAACAGCAAAGCACTGCCCCACCCGCAAGCGCTCGGACTTCGCCAAAGCATCACCAGGCTTCTTCTATTGACAACAATACACTTTTAAAAAAATTGTGTTCAAATTTGGGTTAATGTTGTGCCGACTGAGCGCGAAACATCTCCTTTTGAAGCTGCCACAGCCGGAACTCGGAACAAAGTAAAAAAAACCACTCACACAGGAGGAGATTCCTCTTAGTTCTCCCGCTTACATCAGTCTGCTCAAGCCATCAGCATTTCCGTGCAGTTTCCCCTTCTTATAACGCACCGAGAAATTGTACTGTTGGAGAGCCAGACTCCATCTGAGCAAGCGACCATTTTTGGGGGACATCTGTCGCAGCCACGTTAAAGGACAATGGTCAGTCTCAAATACAAACTTTGCTCCGTACAGGTAACACGACAACTTCTGCGCTGCCCAAACTAAACACGCGCACTCTTTTTCGGAAGCGCTGTACGCTTCCTCTCTACTGGTCAGTTTGCGGCTGATGTACAGAACTGGGTGTTCTTCATGGTCGTAGCCAACTTGGCTTAAGACAGCACCCAGCCCTCTATCACTGGCATCGCACTGGACTATGAACTCTTTCCCATAGTCAGGGGTCCTGAGCAAGGGTCGGGACACGAGTGCTTCCTTCAGGCTTTTGAAGGCGTTTTCTTTTTGGTTATCCCAACTTACGTTAGTAGGTGCTCCCTTTCGCAAGGCGTCAGTTAAGGGACTAGCCCGCTGTGAGTAGTTAGGAATATATCGCTGGTAGTACCCAACTAATCCCAAAATGAGCGAATGGCCGTTTTCGTCCGTGGTTGCGGAAATGCTGCGATCGGGGCAATCTTTAACTCGGATGGGCTCCTAGTTCCCTGGCCTACAACGTGGCCCAAGTACGTCACCTGTGCGCAACCAAGTCTACACTTTTCTGCCTTCAGTGTCAGTCCAGCCTGTCGTAAACTGGAAAACACGGTCTTTAGGTGTTCTAGATGCTCTTGCCAGGTTTCGGAAAAAATTGCCACATCGTCTAAATAAGGGAGTGCAAAGCACTGCATGTCCTTCAGTACGATGTCCATGAGTTTCGAGAAGCTGTAGGGGGCATTCTTCAACCCAAAACTAAGCCTTAAGGGTCGAAAGGTGCCCGCTGGGGAGATGAAAGCGGCATACCTGCTCGCGCTTTCTGAGAGGGGAACTTGCCAATATCCCCGTACGAGATCGAGGGTGGAAATGAATTTCGCGCCGCTCACCCTTTCTATCCTTTCCTCTATGTTGGGAATCGGGTATAGCTGATCCCTGGTAATTGCATTCAGCTTTCTATAATCCACGCAGGGACAAGGATCTTTCCCCGGGGCCTCAACAAGAATTAGCGGTGAGGTATAGTCACTTTCCGCTGGCTCTACAACCCCTAACTCCAACATGCGCTGAATTTCCGCGTCCATTATTTCTTTTTGCCGCGGTGATACCCTGTAGGGTTTCGACCGTACCGGCTCATCAGAGGTGAGCTCGATTTCGTGTGTCAGGAGGTGTGTCTTTCCCGGGCGACTGCTAAATAGGTCAGCGAATTCGCTCAACAACTGCTTTAGCGTGTCGACCTGTGTCCTGCTTAGGAAATCTGCATTCACGGAGTGAGCCAGAATGTTTTCCACGTTGTCACTAGCGTCCGCACCTCCCTTCCAACCCTGACTCTCGCTGTCCAGCTCTTCTGGTTCATTTAGAGTCAGATTGACGATTCCGCTGCGTTCCACGAACGGCTTCATCAGATTGCAATGATAGATTCTCACCTGCTTTCCCCTGCCTGGAACCCTTAGCGCGTAATTCGTCTCCGAAAGTTTTTGCAACACTTCTACTGGACCATCCCAGTGAACTTCCAGCTTGTTTTTTCTCGATGGCCGGAGGATCATCACGCCATTGCCCGCGGTGAAACCTCGAAGGAGAGCGTTTTTGTCATAATAGACCTTGGGGGCCTCCTGGGCAGCTTTCATATTTCGATTTACTAATTCCCTCGTGTTGTTAAGGCGGTCCAGTAGCTTAAGTACGTACTCAACCACTGTCTGGTTCTCTCCTGTCCCTTCCCACATTTCTCTCAGCATTCGGAGGGGAGAGCGGAGGGCTCTTCCGTACACGAGTTCTGCTGGCGTAAACCCCGTAGCTTCGTGGGGGACTGTTCGTAGAGTGAAAAGTGTGGCCGGCAGACAATCCTCCCAGTCTGCTTTAGGCTCATAACAAAGAGCGCGTAGCACCCGCTTCAGCACCGAATGCCATTTCTCTACACTGTTGGACTGCGGATGATACACCGAGCTGTGCAACAGTTTTATTCCGCATCTTTCTAGGAATGTGGTCGTCAAGGCGCTTGTAAAGACCGTCGCCTGATCGGCTTGGATTTCGGCCGGAAATCCTATTCTCGCGAACACTAACAAAAGGGCATTAACTATTTCTGTGGAGCTCAAGTCCTTCAACGGAATTGCTTCGGAAAATTTTGTGGCGGGACATAGCGTAGTAAGCAAGTACTTATAGCCTGATTTCGTGTTAGGCAAAGGGCCTACTGTGTCTATTACAAGCCGGCGGAAAGGTTCCGAGATCAATGGAACAATTTTCAGTGGAGCCTTCCATGTCTCTCCCGGCTTGCCCACGCGCTGGCACGCATCCCATGATTTTACGTAGCGTTCTGCATCTTTGAAACAACCCGGCCAATAATATTCCATTAATAGGCGCTCCTTTGTTTTATTGATTCCCAGATGTCCTGCCCAGCCATTTCCGTGGCAGAGACTCAGAATGTCCGCTCTGTATTTTTCGGGCACGACCAGCTGATCAAATGTTTTGCCTTTTCTGTCCTGGTAGTGTCGGTATAGTAAGCCTCCCTTCTCATGCATCGTTATGTTGCGTCTCGCGATGCCCTATTTAGCTGTAAAGTGCAGTTTTTCCAAAGTGGGATCCTGCTTCTGTTCTTTTGTTAGGGACTCCCTGTTCACCTGCAGAAGGCGATCAAAACTACGCGATGTTGGAGATAAAACGAATCCTTCAGCGTTTTCTGATTCCTCTACCGACTTAGTGGTTGAAGTCCCCCGTCGCTCATTTGCTCGATCAGCTGTCTGGCTTTCATTCCTCGTTGGTTCACTTCCCTCCTCATTTGACTGCAACGATATGCTGGCTGGTGCGTCTCTGGCTACCTGAGGTTCGGAAATCTGACTTAGTTGAGATGCGAGCTGACGAGTTTTCGATCTTGTCAAAGCTTGTATCACCCCGCTTCCGAGTTTCTCGCCTCTCTCGCGTAGCAATTGGTCTGATCGATTCGAGAAGAGGTAAGGATATTGAAGTGGCACGGCCTTCGAAACTGCGGCCTCAGTGATTAGCTCTCCAAACGGTCCACAAATTATCACTCTAGCTATGGGAAGGCATACACTGTGTTCTACTGCCTGTTTTATCCACGAGACTTCTCCCGTAAAATCGTCCACTGACACGTAATACGGGTGGACAACGTCCATCGTCGCGGCGCTATCACGAAGCACCCTGCACGGTTTCCCGTTAACGTGCGGCTCGTGCAGGTATGGCTTAAGTAGCTCTAGATTCTCGGCGTTATCCTCGACGCACGAGAACACCAAACGTTGCTTTGTACACTTGGCTGCAAAGTGCCCGACACCATTGCAGCTGTAGCAACGAAATGGCCTACTAGCCTCAAACTCTTTTTTCGCGGCTTTGTCTGCTCCCTGTCTCTTCGCCTGTTCTTCACGCTTTTCTGGCGCTACCTTCGTTGCCTCTGATTGCTCCGAACTTCTAGCACTTCGCGTCTTTCTGCTAGGCCCTTTATCTCGCATCGCGTTTCGAGCCTGTGACGCACCCTCTTCAGTGCTCAACCTTCTGCGCGAAACGTACTCCTCTGCTAGCTCAGCGGCCCTTTCAACTGTGTCGACTTTTTCCCTGTCTTGAACCCACAGTTTCACCACTTGGGGAATGCTTCGGTAAAATTGCTCAAGGCAAAAACACTCAATGATTTTGTCTCGGCTTTCATAAACCTCGGCTCCTTTTAGCCACTCTAGCAGATTCGTCTTTAGTCCATACGCGAAATCCGGATAGCCCTCGCTATCGTTTTTCATTGCGTTCCTGAAGCGCTGTCGGAAAGCTTCGGCTGACAGCCGGTACCTTTTTAGCAGGCTGGCTTTGACTTTTTCGTAGTCAGCTGCGTCTTGTGTGCTAAGTCTCGCCATGACTTCAGCTACTTCACATGGCAAGAGTGTCAGAAGCCGTTGCGGCCATGTACTGCGAGCAAAGTTGTCCCTTTCGCAAGTTCTCTCAAAGTTTCCCAGGTACAATCCTATGTCCCTTCCACTTTCATAGGGCTGCATGAATCTGTTCATTCTATATGATTGTACATCGCTTGCTCTTTCAGGAGACCCGGCTCTCGAACTGTCGCCTTTTTTTTCGATTTTCGCTTTCAAGCTGCAATCGCTTTAGATTTCTTTCTTCTTTTTCAGCTTCCCACTTTTGCCGTTCTTTCTCTTTTTCTCGTTCCGCTTCCCTTTTTCTTTTTTCTTCCTGTACCAAATTCCACGTATCTACCAGCTGATCGTCATCTACATGCTTTTCAATTGTCTTGCATATTTCAAGTTTTGTAATTTTTCCCTGTACTTCTATTGACAGTTCCTCGCATAACAACAGCAAGTCCGACTTTGGCAATTTCATAAGGTCCATGACAACGCTTTCTCCGCTTTGGCAATGCTATCTTCAAAATGTCGTGAGATTACCCTTTCTCAATTGACATACACTTCCCAGTGATTCTAGATTATTCTCTCAAAATCTGAAGCCTGGCGAATCCTATAGCAAAATGCCGAAACGCTTACCGGTTGAGAAATCACGATGTCGCACGGTCCATTCCAGCTGCTGCCAACCAGTTGTTGGTGACGAGGGGTCCTTGAGTGAGCTGACACTTTCAGCGCCGCAGGTCCCTTCTCCGAATGACGTTGTCGGACTAGGTTATGAAGGAAACTGTACAGGGGGGTTTATTTTACATTATTTACAATATTTTGGAACCCATTGGAGGGTGATGGGGGAAGGTCGGATGATCTGAGACGATCTGAGGATGATCGAGGATTCTTCTCACGGCACTCGTCGTCCGTTTTAGAAAGGGTCCGGTCCCCAGAATTCCCCAGGTCCGAGAATGTCTTCGCCAGGTTGGGCGTGGCCTAACTTGCGCGGTCGTACACACACACACAGCACGTCACATAGGGACGCGCCCCGTCACATGCCTCGCCGGAGAAAGAGGGTGCCGCTGGACAATCGCCCCCCACCAGAGAGAGTGTTGTCTTCGCGTCCGAACGACAGTTCTCACGTTCCAGCCGGCCACGTCTTCCGGGAAGTCCGAATAGGCGAGACGCCGGCGAGCAGGCATAGTTGAAGGTGTGAGTCACCCCCTGCTCGGGTCTGGCGGTCGCTAACTGCCTCCGTGCCGCACGATCTTCCGCGAACAAGGTTTACAAACGGCAGTGGAATCCTCCGTCTCGAATCCAATAAACCTCTCGAGGACCGAGCGTGGGAAACAAGATGCCTATCGCCGTACAGGGACCCCGGCTGCAGGTGTCCTGGTCGAATACGCAGCTGAATCAGACCACCGGCTGTCGCCAGAAACCTTACAGCATGCTCTCAAGAAGCCAGATAGCAGCTACAAAGTGACAACGTGAGGTTGTAGTTTGGGGCGTAGCTTTCGCCTGTAGCAAGCCAGAGAATTGGTCGGAGCTAAAGGCTCACAAACAAAACAACCTTTATATAGCAAAAAGAGGATACTGTCACGAAGTGATGACTGGAGTCCGGCGAGCAGAAAGGCTGCGGAAATGGTGTCTAAACAAAGCACTTAATTTGGGCCCACTTGCGCCCACAATGGACTGAATCACTCGGCTGCGGTGTAGCAACAGGCATGCTTGGCGGTCGTCGAACAGAATGCCCGCCGTTGTCGGCTGTGCTCAATTTAAAGCTGATGGCGAACTTAGGGGATAAAGCATGTAAATATACTAGAACATTCTGGAACAATGAAGAATCAGATCTGCCTGGATGCGATCAATCGAGATAAATCTGGTCGCGTCTTGCATCGCGAACAAGCGATAAAGCGGGGTGGCCGCAGATATGAAGAATGAACAAACACTGCAAATGTTCGCAGCATTACTCGCCTTCTCAAAAAAGCATCGACCCGATGTATTAAAACAAATAATGCGACTAGCAACAAATAAAACGAATCGTGCGAAAATAAACAGAGTGAGTGCGGAAATGCAGCGCCTTTTAGCGCGCATAATAGGGCTCTACATGGACGACATGGACAACTTTTGGTCGTACGCGGCGTCGCTGAGATGCAGTCATTGCGTCAGGGATGACTTCATAATCCTGTTCACCTAGCCGACGAAGAACCTTGTACGGGCCGAAACAGCGGCGCAAGAGGTTTTTACTCAATCCGCGGCGCCGAATGGGCGTCCAAACCCAGACTTGGTCTCCTGGCTTGTATTCCGCGTTCCGTCTTCGTAGGTTCTAGCGTTTGGCGTCGGTCCGCTGCTGATCTTTGATCCGTAATCGGGCAAGCCCTCGAGCTGTTGTTGTTGTTAGCCTATAAAAAGATGGCACATACCCACACTGGAGGATCGGCCAAGAGTTGAGTTGAGTTGAGGTGTTGATTGCTACAGGTGGGGTTAGCCTTGCTTTATCTGCCGGCAATTGCTCCACCGTTGCGTCCCTTCTATATTAACAATGTCCTAAAGCCTGTCGCATCTACCCCGCTATGCGCACAGTCCCTTATAATAGCACACATTCTCTCCCACAGTCGCCATCTATGCGCACAATCAATCCACACAGTCCACATCACAGTCCACTCCAGAAGTCACCTTCCATGCACATGTTCAGTCACAGTAGAACATAGGCCATTGTAGTGACACAATCCATGCACACATTCACTCATAGTATAACGTAGTCCTGTCCGGAAGACACCATCTACGCACACATTCAATCACAGTAAACCATAGTCCGTTCCTGCTGTCACCATTTAGAATAAAGATCCGTGTCCTGCAGAAATGTTAAAAGAAGGCGTGCAGGCTCCCTTCTGCATGTCTTGTTTTCACTCGGGTAGACAATGTCCTGAACTGTACTGTGACGGGTTCCCGTCTTCTTGAAGGAAGCGAACATCACATACGTTTCCGCATTGTACTCTGGGTAGTACATAATATAATGATCGATATCTCCGCTCACACCACATAAAGAGCGGAGCGGAGACGATGCTATGCCCGTCTTATGCATCTATGCAGGAGTGCCAGCAGAGGCCGTGCGAATTCGATCTAGTAGGGCCGCCTGAGATCTTCTCAGTCCCTTGGTCACACATGGCTTGTGGGACGCAATCCACAGGGCACTGAAATAATCGAGCACCGTTTTTCTGTAGAGACTTTTTCCATATTGAGGCACTTTTTTGATGGAATCCTTGAGAGAGCTTTATGGGCGAGATTGCTGCCACCTCACTACCGCTGACTCCTATTTGAGAGGGTACCCATTGGAAATGTAGAGCAAAGCCTCTGCTGTGCAGATTTTGCAAGCGCAGAGAACTTATAGACAAGGCGTCAGTAGGGAATCCGGGCTCCAACCACTGAAGGGCAGGTTTTGAATCAGTTAGGATGACAACAGGTTGAGCCGGACAAGACCCTAACTTCCGTAAAGACGCCTCAATAGCAACACTTTCAGCCGTTGTGGAGGATACGACAGCAGTAAAGCGCACGGACCACTTACAGTCCAAAGAAGGAATGTAAAAAGCTGCTGCGCAAGCTTGTTTGACCTTGTCCACAGAACCATCCGTGAAAATTTGAAGATGGCAGGCATAGTCTGTTTCCAAGTGCTCAAGTACAAGAGAACGCGTTGCTGCCAAAGGAGAGCTGCGCTTTGCGCTCACATAGGGAATTGTGACCTTATAGTCGAGGGTCGGAAAAGACCAGGGGGGTTTCAACCGTTTCCTTTGCCTTCGGACGTTAAGGCCTAAAGAACTAAGAGTATTGAGTGCCAAGTAGGCCTTCGACTCATATCTCTTGCAGAGCCGCTGGAGAGGGGATCGCCCAGCTACCGTCTCTCCTAGGCGGTCAAGATGCATTAGTAGTCTTTAAAAAGCGATAATGCTAAGAGGTTTGGATAGGGACTCATGAAGCACTGCCTTATTCGCAGCCGCCTGAGGAACTCCAATGGCTCTTCTTAGATCCTTTCTGTGGACAACTTCGAGATGTTCAAGTTGTGATGCCGAGGGGGAAATTAAAGGTAATTGATACATTATGCGACTGACCACCAGCGCTTCATGAAGTTTGACCATTGAAGAAGGATGGTTTCCCATTGCTCATGGGCAATTCTACGGATCACATTGAGACGCGAAGATATAGATGAAACAATCGCGTCTACAGCTTTTCGCCGCTATACACGGGAGTCAATAATGACGCCCAGGAAACGCTTATGGTTGGATTGACGGATGCAAGAGTGACCGAGGTCTATTTTGAACCGCGCTTGACGTCTCCTACACCTGGAAACAGAACAAAGCCGGATTTTTACACTGACAGAGACAATCCAACACCTTGAAATAAGCTGGTGCCGAAAGTAGAGCCTATCGAGCTATCAGGGCTAATCGCTTGTGTTGGTAGCCAGTAATCCAAATACAGATGTCGTCAGCATATATTGACATACGCACTTGCCTGCAACTTTTTTCAACGAATCGGGAAGGCCAGCCATTACGACGTTAAAGAGCGTGGGGGAAAGAACACTTCCTTGAGGCACACCTCGTGATAGAACCCTTTCGGTGCTTAACGTACTCCCTAACAGTACACGAACCGCGCGATCACTTATAAACTTGAAAATGAATCTTAACGTATGGCCCTGTATGCCCATGCCTTACAAACGGTTTAGAATTGAGCTCTGAAACACGTTGTCGTAAGCTTTCGCAACGTCAAGAAAAATGGCTAAGGTGAAAATGCCGAAAGCTCTCTGGTGTTCAGTGTGACTCACCAAGTCTAAGACGCAATCTTGGGCACTAAGACTTCGGCGGAATCCTGTCATACATGTTGGCAATGCCTTGCTGTCCTCAAGCCACCACGATAAGCGTTCATTTACCAGCTTCTCCATCAACTTTGACACACAGGAGGTCAATGGCAGAGGGCGATACGAGGCAGGGTCTGTCATGTCTTTGCCAGGCTTCAGTACTGGAACTACATGTTCCACCTTCCATGACGGAGGAACATCTCCAGTCTCCCAAACTCGATTGATGAAATTGAGGAGCTCCTTCCTGAGTTGCAAGGGCAGATTAATCGGCATTTGATTGGGGATGCCGTGGGGACCTGGTGCACACCCGCGCCGCAGGCCACTGAGCGCAGTCTGAAGCTCACGAAGCGTGAACGGGACGTCCATGATAGACCTGGAGGAAGCAGGTGGTGTATATATAAATATCCCAGAATTAGCGCGTACGAGTGCGTGTGCAAATTCCTCTGCCAATCACGCAATTGGTTTTTACTTGCGTATTAATTGCAAGAGCTTCAAAATGCTTCAAAGGGCGAGATTCTCCAGCAAGGCTGCCAATAACTCGCCATATTCTCGTCATGGGTGAGAACACAGTCAAACTAGCGCAGAATGAGACCCATTGCGACCTGTGCAGCTTGTTCGTGTGCCGTCTAATAGCAGAATTCAGCCTTTTGAAGGTCTTCTTCAGTTGCCTGGCGTCCTTCTTCCGCACGAGTTGGCGCTCCGCCCTTCTCGCTGCGCAAATGTTCCTGAGTTTAAAATCCGGGCCGGCAAATGATCAGGTAACTTCACCGCTGTAGTTGCTGCTAGCTTACTAGAAATCATTTTGTCAACAATCTCAGCAGAAACACGTTCTAGATGCTCTCTGTACTTGTCGCAGTTGACCACATTGCTAATTTTAGGACCATGTATACGAAAGTCGGCAGCAAACACACAAATCAGATAGTGATCACTTCCCATGCGGTCAGGTGCTGTTGACGAACTCACGCGGATGTCAGGTGAATGCAGTGTCAGGTCTACAGCGGTCGCTAAGGCAGGAAGCCGGAAGAAAGTGGGGCTTCCGTCATTGGCAACACACAGGTCCAAACTGTCAATAATCTCTACGAGTTTGCGTGCACGGGAATCCATGTTCCTCTCACTCCAAACGGCATGATGGGCGTTGAAATCACCGCAGATGATTCGAGGAGCTGGGCAGCGGTCGCAGAGCTGCTGTAGAAACGAATCCAATGCTACCGCCTTCCGCGGAGGCACGTACACGGATGCAATAGAAAGTTCGAGAGCCGAGCTGTATTCTCACAGCCGCTAGCTCAATGTCATCCGTGCAAAGATCGGCAACGCTTAGAGAAACATGTGGAATTTTCCTTTTTATTTGAAGCGCAGCACTTCCTACAGGAAATAACTTTATGCTGCAGTTTTTATGGGCGACATATCCAGTCGAACATCTCCCGCTTGGCAGGTCAGCTTCTGACAGGGCCAATACTGGAACACAAGTCTCTTGCAAGAATCGTTTTAGTTCAGCTAACCGACTTGAAATCCCAGCGCAGTTACACTGCAATATAAACGGCACTTTTCGGTGAATATGAGATCCTCGAGCCTTAACCCCATCTATATTAGATCGCAAGGAAGTTCGCTGCGAAGGTGGTAATTAGGGACTCAAAAGAAAGCACCAGCTGTAGGAAGTTCTTCAGGTTACCAGGCGCCATCGCTGGAACATGTGAACGCGGGGCCCCAAACAGAACATGAAGATCAGACATACCTTGATTTTTGAGCTCCTTATCTCAGTCAACGCACTCACTTACAACATCGACAAAAGATGCCGACGGGGACACATTCTTGGCCGCAGTAGCTGGTTGTCTTGTCACTTGTACATATGAGGGTCCCCCTTGCCATGGAGTCTGGCTGTGATGCGGCCGCTCAGGAACATGGACACTTTTTGCTGGAGGTCGAACAACCGGCTCGCGCGCACTGGGCCTTGGCGTCTTGCTTGACTCAGTTCTCTTAGGAACATTGTTGGGTAACGCAACAACATCATACTCCAACACTGGGAACTGGTCTAATCCTGGGACAGGCGTCTCAGTCGGGTGGGTTTTGGGACCAGCAATAAAGGATATCCGACAGTACAGAGCGCTCTCGCGGAAGGGGAAGCCTCCGAAGCTCGCTGGATGATCACCAGCGCAACTGGCGCAAGCCAAATCGGCCTTGCAGGTTGTAAAGTCGTGGTCGCCTCCGCACCGTTTGCAGCGTCGATCCTTTGTGCAAACTTTGGCCACGTGCCCAAACCATTGGCATCTAAAACACCGTGGAGGAGCTTCAGTGAAATCTGCAACTGCGTGTTTTGTGAATCCCAGATCAATTTTTCGGGGCGCTCTGAGTTGGGAGCGAATGTCAACACGACAGAGTTGGTAGGTTTCGCAGCCCATTCTTTTCCTGGAGACTCCACACGACGCACAAGTCATTTCACGTGCAGTACACCTTATGGTTTCAGATAATCAAGTAGGTCGCGTTCTGAATACCACTTTGGTACATCCCTAATAACACAAGTGTTCTTCATGTACGATTCGGGCAACCACATGTTAACTTTGATGCCAAAAATCTGAGAGCTCTGCAGGAGCTTGTCAACCTGCTCTTCCGTCGAGCCATCCAGCTAAAGAGCCCCGTGCATGGTGAACCGACTTCGAATCGGAGCTGATCCCAGCAGTGATTGAATGGCCGCGAAAAGTAAGATGGGATTCTTCTCTCTTAAATCAACCCCTTTTTCTCTGGGCCCAGCGACTACCGGGATCCCTACCGCTCGTTGCTTGCAATGACTCACCAACTTGAAGCCCTCGTTGTCCATGTGAGCCATATCGGCCGCTGACTCGTCACCGTCCACGATCGTTGACTCATCCCCACTAAGCGATGAGGTCTCGCTGGACGGGTGGTCGTCTCCATGTTCTGGTCGCTCCACAGCCTGGGAAGCCATGACCGCCTCTTCCGAGCCAGCCTCCTTTGATTGGCGTGGTCCCTTTAGGCTTGCCCGCGCCGGAGCAGCCGTACTCTTCCCATAGGGACAGTACCGCCTTGAAGATGCTGCCATCCTCGAATATTCAAATAAAACTAGGTAAATTAGGCAAAATTAGGTAAATAAACAGAGCGGAGGCGACAGTAGATCGAACAATGTCTTTGTCTTCCTCTTCCTTCTCAACCTTGTCCGGCCAAGAATCGGGTGGCTATTCACCTGTGCTCAGAGAATAAAAAAATAAAAGCACGAGGGAACGCCACACCGGTGGATTCCTCCTCATGTACAGAAAAGGAATAAGAGTTTTGATTTCAAAATAAATAAGAATAATAATACTAATAAAGAAAGGGATTTAAAATAATTATTAGGTAACAATGAATAATTGATGGAAAGGAAAATTTTTTAACATTTAGCAAGGCAGTCGGTGAGATTCCAGCAGGAAATTTAGAACAGCCGCACCAACAGATATTTGGGTGAACCAAAATGTGGTGGCCCCAAATGATAGCAAGAGGGGCTGCTCAAGCTAAGGCCAAGAGGCTGCAAGGGCTCCTCCAGCAACCTTCTTCTCAAAGAGGTGAATCGGCAACAATAGAGCCACCAATGGTAAATAGTTTCAGGATCACAGCAAAATGCACATAGAGGATAGAGCGCCAAACCAGACCAGTGCAGATATAGCTCTAGAGGAGGGATACGGCAGTGCAGCCTCGCCAGAGATACTTCAAGCTGCCGAGGTCCACAAACTTGCATGTTCCAAGAATGTCGGAGGTGCTGATAATCCGCCAATGTTAAAATTGTTGTGTCTTGTGTGCTTAAAAACGCACGTGGCTGAAACCTAGGGGCTGTAATATAGGCTGTAGCCGGGATGATAGGCAACAAGGGGCCGCATAGGGAAGCCTTTACGGGATTATCAGCAATATCATTTACTGTCACACTGATGTGACCGGGAACCCATACTAAATGAACAAGGCTCAAATGCGGAGGAAGCAGGGATAAGAGTGTTTAAAATGGAACCGTCAACATGCGCGACGAGGGACGAACACAAAAGAGAAAGAATCTGTAATTACTGCCACTGCGGTAATAGAGGGGTCTAGCTTGCGTAGAGCAAGTACTACTGCCTGAAGCTCTGCTTGAAAAATTAGGATGGAATATGGAAGGCGCAGTGAAAAGTACCAGTCTAAATGCCAACGGGATATTCCCACACCTGCCTTTTCATTGCAGTGCGATGCATCGGTTGCTATTGCAATATTTGTACATAGGGTCCTTAGATGATCTTCTAGTAGACCATTTAGAATACCGGGTGGTAAAAAGTTTTGCATTTGGGGTGAAAATATCGTCGAAAACAATGTGGACAGTGGGCCAACTGCATAGCGCAGGAGGGATGTTACAAATTTTCACATCTAAAGGCTCATGTAATCTTTGCACAAAAACTACCTGTGGGGTATGAAAAAGAGACCAGAGGACACCAAAAAAGGAGGTCGGCTGGCAAGAGAACATTCTTTGTGAACGGTGGAAATGAGATTCATAGATTTTTAGGTAAGACTGCACACTTAAAAATTGAAGTCGAGATAAGAGAGGGGGAACGCGGGCTTTAAGGTACAGCGCATTGGTAGCCACAAATTTTAGGAACTCGAGGCGCATCCGAAGTGCTTCCCTCTCCAAAATGGTGAGAGGACGAAGTTTGTATGTAGCCGAACCTGAAAACAACACAGATCCCAATTCTAAAGTTGGCCTGACATACATTTTGTAAATCATTAATAGCGAATCTCTGCGCATGCCGTACCGGTGACTACATAATCTACATAACTTGCCCACGGCACGAGCCCCTTTCACCGCGACATGGTCAATGTGGGGTTGCCAGGTGAGCTTGTCATCATAAATGACCCCTAGGTATATTAGGGATTGGACCTGCGGTATTGGTTGTAACTGGCACCTGAGAGAGACCACTGCAGGATTCTTTAGAGGAAAAACAAGGATGGCGCACTTGCTAACATTTAACTTCAGGTGTAAGCTGCTCAACCAGTGCTCAAGTGTACTCAGATATGACTTCAAGAGACCATACAGGGAATGTATATCTGGCGCCGCCGCAGAAGTATCAATGTCGTCCGCATAGACGTAAGTGCACACATGGCGATGGAGAGGAATTGAGCTTAACAGAATATTAAGGAGCACAGGAGAAAGAACAGCTCCTTGCGGTACACCTCTCTTTGTACCTCTCTGAATGAACACCATTATGGACGCAAAACAAATCCCTGTTATGAATAAATGCAGATATCCAAGCAACTATATAATATGGAAACTGAGGAGACTGTAGCCTGTGTATTAGGATGGAGTGTTCTACACTGTCGTAATCTTTGGCGACGTTTAACGTAACCAAAGCCGCGACCAGGCGTTGACGACGAGCAATGAAAATTCTTCTCTCAAGATCAGCCTGTGCATTCTATATCGAACACCGTGGCCGGAAACCGAGTTGACACGGGCTGAGTGTAGATCTGCGGTCCACGAAGGCTCACACCCGATTTAGTAGTACCCTTTCTAATAATTTTACCTCGTTTGATGTTAACGAAATTGGTCTAACATTATCCAATTCATAGCCTCCACCCTGATTTTTAAGTAAAGGGATCCCCTTGGCCAGCTTCCAATCAGGAGGTATCCAAGCGTGTTTGATAGAGTAGTTAATAAGGTGCAATAAGGAGTTGAGAGATTCTTCAAGGAGAATCTTGAGCATCTTTGTAGTGACACCATCAGGACCAGGAGCAGCAGCTGGCAATCTCTGTTCAACTTGCGAAAGCTGCGATAGATTAACTTCTGAGACTATATTATTTGGCACCACTGGCGCAAACAACATTGGTCGCAAAGGTAGTAGAGACGAGAACGGTTTTTGCAGGCCCGTGGCAATTCATTCAACCGCCTGGATAGCTTCTTCAGGTGATATAACTAACGACTGTAAATTACTAGAGGACGTGAGGTGTTTTATAGACCATAGAAAGACGAATAGTGCACGTCGGTTGTCTGACTTCGAAAGATAATCTAAAAATTCAGAGTCATATTTTTTCTTCGCACGAGAAACTGTGCGTTTAAAAGTGGCTGCTATAAACTTCTGATCACTCCAGTTATTTGGGAATTGGTTATGAAGAAGCTTTTTCCATGCTGCCTTCCTCCGCCTGTAATCTCTTGTAAGTACAGTCCGCTTTCCACCAGTTAGAATTCCTTTTTGTTGGCTGCATCAGGAACTCCGAATTTTTTCGGCATTCTTCTATATCCAGACATATGCTTGTTGACTGGTTGGCCTCGGTGGTCTTAGACACTGACGCAAGGGCAGAGCGCAACGCTGTCTGAAATATGTCATAAATTACATGTGACCGGAACTGAGAAAACGCAGAAGTTACACGACAAATGATATCCAAATGAATAGGTATATGGTCACTTGAGATGCCGCTATCAACAGTCGACTGTAATTTATTACGCCAATGCCAGGACTAGTGAACGAGAGATCTAAAACAGATTGAGTCTGTGCGCGAAGGTAAGTGGCCGATCCTGAATTTACGTACATAAGGCTGTGATCAGACACCAAGTCCCAAAGGCGCTTGCCGCATAGATTAGTCCTAAAACCCCACGACATATGGTGAGAAGTGAAGTCGTCAACCATGAGAACTGGGTTTTTACCGTTTGCGAGTAGCAAGTCCAGAGGTCTTATATCCTGTACTCCACAGGGGAAATAAACTTGGTATGGAAAATGGAGAGCGCCTAAGAAGTACAAAGTCTAATGCCAAAATCTCACAGTCAGGGCACATGTATTGAAAAGATACCTTAGCCCCGTGGGAAAATTTTGAAGGGACTAAAGTTAGTAAACCTCCTCCTCATGACCGGCGATCTAGGGGAAATGAATGGTAAAATTTAAAATGAAAATGTTTTTCGGTTGAAAGCTAGGCTTCTTGCAGAATTATGACATCCGGATTAAGCAGGGTAGAAATACAGAGTAAATCTGCGGAAGCTGAAAGAATGGAGCGAAAATTCCGCTGTAGAACTCGCAACGAATCTGTGGTTGCGAAATCCTAGCAGCAGCAGCTGACTGCCCCAAAATGGTATCCTTGGGCTCGGTGCCAAGCTGCTTCTTTGATTTGGGCTGGATACGCGGAGAAGACGAATGAGACGTGGGGGACCCGCTGCGCTTGTGAACCCGCGCATCAGGCTCCATCATCTTGGAATCATAGATGATATCAACATCACTCAAAGTACCCGAGGTAAGTACCGCGGAAGGAGCAGTAGTTCGTTCCTGGGGCTGAGATGCTTCAGGAATTGTAGATCGGGTAAGACAAGAGGGAATTGATGTCGAGAGAGGGACCAAACCGGCCTGCACGGCATGTGTAAGCTGAGTCGCTAGACCGTTTGTAAGGCACTCCGATACACTTGCGACAATCCTGTCTACCATTTTAGACATGGAAGCCCCCACATCAGCCGCAATTGCCTGGGACAGCGTCGAGTCTAACATTAGTCCATGACGAGCGTTCACACCTACATAACCGTAGGCACGTTCTTTTACCTCTGTGTGGTGCCGTGCGAAGCGCGTTTGACGTCACATTGATAGCACGTCTTTCAGCGCTATATAAGTGCTGCTTTCAGCGCGCATAGTGCATTCTCGGCCCGGCACGGGCGTGCCGATAAAGCATGTACCTACGTTGCTCGTCACTCTGGCTCTGCCTCATCGCTCTCGGCTACAAAATACTGGCGACGAGGGCGGGATCACAATCCCGTCGGGTTGCAAGGAACTACTAGCAGCGGTCCCGGAGGCGAGGAGACTGGCAGGATGGCGATGAGTGGAAGGTTCGATCAGTTGATCGAGGACGGCGACGAAGATTTCGAGTCCTACGTGGAGAGATTCGACCACTTCTTGAAGGCTTCAAAGGTGAGCGACGACTTGGAGGTCTCAGTGTTCATAACGGCAACAGAGAAGAAAGCCTACAAGACTCTAAAAACTTTGCTGGATCCGGAGAAGCTGAGAAAGCAAGACATACGCACAGCTGGTGCGAACCTTGCGAGAGGAGTATGTACAAAAATCCTCTGTAATTGCAGACCGGTTCAACTTTAACCGGCGTTTCCAGCAAGAAGGCGAAACAGTGGCAGCGTTCGCGGTGGAGGTGAAGCGGTTGGCGGCGTCCTGCGACTTTGGAACACTTCTGGACGAGGCTCTTCGCGACCGTTTTGTGGCTGAGCTCTGTGACAAAGAAATGCAAGCGGAATTGCTGAAGGAGAGCAAGCTAACGTTATAAACTGCATGTTATATCGCGAGGAACATCGAGTTGCCCCGCAAGGAAAGCCAGGATTTTAAGCACAACGTGGGGCAAGAGATCGTCAGCGTTCTTCACCGAAAGCGAGACGCCAGAAAACGCTCGCCACGCAGTAGAGAAGAAACTGCTACGGTGCATGGTGGGGCAAGGGCGACGAAATCGCTGGACTGCTTCCGATGCGGCTCAGAGCATGAAGCGTCTACCTGCAAATTTCGGAAGTATTGGTGTCGGTTGTGTAACCGTGTTGGACGCTTAGCGAGGGCGTGCAAGGACATAAGTAGAGACTCTGCGAACACCATAGCAGACGACAGCGATACAGGTGAACTGGTGCTGCACAATATTTACTCATGCGAAGGGCGCATCGAACCTTACGAAATTTTTCTGAACATTGAGGAGAAAAATGTTCGAATGCAGGTGGACCCGGGGGCATCTGTATCAGTTGTACAAGAAGTACTGGCTCACCCTACCCAAAACATACAGAGGCCGGCACACCGCTGCCGGTAAAGGGGAAGCTAACCGTTTCAGTAGAGCACAACGGTCAGCACAAGCAGCTGCCGTTAATTGTCGTGAAGACAAAGGAGAATACCAACACTGTGCTGTTGGGACGTGACTGGCTGGCGGCACTTAAGTTAGACTGGTCTAGTGTGCATGGGGTTCGCCTGGACAATGTGTCAGCGTTGCTTGGAAAGTACGCCCAGATTTTTGAGGCTACGCTAGGCCTGCTCAAGAACAGCGCCATTAAATTGGTGCTGAAAGAGGATAGTACACAAGTTCTTTGTAAAGCGCGACCGATGCCATTTTCGATTAGGGCAGCAGTGTCTTCAGGCAGGAATGTTAGTAGTTAGTACCTGTTAAGCAGAGTGAGTGGGCGACACGACTTGTGGTCGTGCGTAAACTGAACAACCAGATCAGGGTGTGTGCGGATGTAAAAGTGACGCTAAACACATGCCTAAGAACGGATCACTGCCCCCTATGGAGGATCTGTTTGTAAAAATGGCAGGGTGTAAATATGGCATTACCCTATGGCATTACGAGCGCACCTTCTATCTTTCAGTTAGTCATGGATGACGTGTTGAAGGGACTTGACCGTGTAGCGTGCTATCTGGACGACGTGCTGATAGGAGGGGCTACATTTGATGAGTGTTTTGATAAAGTGGAGAGTGTGCTGTCACAGTTTCAGGACAGAGGCATACGACTGAAGAGAGAAAAGTGCAAGCTATTTCAAACGTTGGCCTTGTACTTGGGGCACATTCTTGACGAAAAGGGCATACGCCCGTCAGATGAAAAAGTGAAGGAAATAACGGAGGCGCCGGAACAAAAGAATGAGGCACAGTTGCGAGCCTACCTGGGTTTGATTAACTTTTATATAAAGTTTGTTCCCTACATGGCCGCAAGGCTGAGGCCACTGTACGACGTTGTAAACCGAGGAAAAGGCTTAAGTGGTGACGTGAGGAAGAGCAAGCGTTTCAGGAAAGTAAAACGTGCTAACAAAAGATAAGGTTTTGACATACTACGATCCCAGCAAAGCGATACGGCTTGTGTGTGACGCATCCACGTATGGCGTTGACGCCATTCTGTTTCATAAGATTGGTAGAGAGGAAAAGCAAATTGCATATGCGCCTAGGACGTTGAGCAAACCAGAACAAGGTTATGCTCACATTGAAAAAGGATGCTCTCGCCATGGTATTTGGGTGGAAGAAGTTTCATAAGTGCCTGTTTGTGCGTAGTTTCATCATTTATTCAGATCACCAGCCATTAGCTAGCCTTCTTGAGCACGGCAAGCCCTTTCTAGTAATGTCGGCAGCACGCACGCAACGCTGGGCTTTGTTGCTAGCGGCGTACGATTACAAATGTGTGTATCGTAAGGGCAGCGGTGTTGGAAACACTGACGCGCTTTCCCGCTTGCAGTTGGCGAATGATGAAGATGGTTTGGATTACGGTCATTTTTTCTCAGCTGTCAATGAACTTCCTTTGTCTACGGACGCGATTAGGAAGGAAAGGAGTACGGACAAAGTGCTATCCAAAGTGTTGATGTATACGATGAGTGGCTGGCCTGCACATGTAGCTGACAGTGAATTGTCCCCGTACTTTGTTCGTCGGCCTGATCTGCCCGTAGACCAGCAGTGCGTTACGAGGGAAATCGTGTGATTGTTCCCCACTGCTTGCGAAAAATTGCTGGCACTTTTGCAGGAAGGTCACCCCGGAGTTCCGCGTATGAAAATGCTCGCGCGTAGGAACGTCTGGTGGCCTCAGTTAATCCAAGACAAATATGTGTATCGTAAGGGCAGCGGTGTTTGAAATGCTGACGCGCTTTCCCGCTTGCAGTTGGCGAATGATGATGTTTTTGATTACGTATATTTTTTCTCAGCTGTCAATGAACTTCCTTTCTCTACAGACGCGATTAGGAAGGAAACGAGTACGGATCAAGTGCTATCTAAAGTGTTTATGCATACGATGAGTAGCTGACCTGCACATGTAGCTGACAGTGAATTATCCCCGTACTTTGTTCGTCGCCATGATCTGTCTGTAGACCAGCAGTGCGCTACGGGGGAAATCGTGTGATTGTTCCCCACTGCTTGCGAAAAATTGTTGGCACTTTTGCACGAAGGTCATCCCGGAGTTACGCGTATGAAAATGCTTGCGCGTAGGAACGTCTGGTGGCCTCAGTTAAACCAAGACAAATGTCTTGGATTTTGCAGGCGTTGTTAAAGGTTGCTATACTTGTCAGTCGACGCGGAATGCTTTGCCGAAGACCCCACTACAAACTTGAAGTTGGCCTAGCCGTAGATGGCAACGAATCCACCTGGGTTTCGCATCCACAAACAACCAGTGGCTTTTAGTGTTGGTGGATGCACACTCAAAATGGGTAGAAGTATTCGTGATGAATTCAACAACGACAGAGAGGACTATTGAAAAGCTGCGCAGTGTGTTTGCATCGTATGGTCTTCCGGACGAAGTAGTTACGGACAACGGGCAACAGTTCACTACGAAGAACTTCACAGACTTTCTGCTCAAAAACGGAGTCCGTCATACTAGGACACCTCCGTAACACCTGGCGTCAAACGGAAGCGCGTCCAGACGGCTAAACGGGATCTTCTGCGACAGGTTCTGGACGAAAGCTCATCTGGAATCAGTAAGACCCTACAACACTGCATTGACATGTTCCTGTTCAGGTACCGGAACACCCCTACCACAACAATGGGGAAAACGCCAGCTTAACAGTTCATCTCGTGGAGATCCCGCCCTCGCCTAACGCTGCTACAGCCAGACCTGGACACACGTATAGAAGAGCATTTCTCCGAAGTTAAGGGCCAAGCCGACGAAAAAAAGAGGGCCATGAAGGGCATTGGAAGAGGGGAAAAGGGTTCTGCTCCAAGGCCTTCGTCCAGGTGAGGCCAGCTCGTGGCCTGGGGTCATTGAAAAAAGGTGCGGAGCCGTTACGTACATTGTGAGGGTAGGACCCGGGAACAGATTCGTGCATGTAGACAATTTACGTCCGTGTTATTTTGACAGTGACGAACAAGGGAACAGTGAGCCTCTCTGTTCGGTGTCAAGTTCAATTTCAGGCCCTGTGCTGGAGGCGTCTGCTACGAGCCCTCCTGTTCCCGTGCTGGAGTCTACGAACTCTGCAGCAGCCCCGCCCGAGCAACTGGAAGTCTTGGATCCCGCGGGCCAGAGGAATGCCAGTCCACACCAATATTTTGCACCGCCGTCTCCTCTTCGAGAGCCGGCACCCCGTCACGGGGCACAGATTCTTCGACGAAGTACTCGTGCAAGGAAACCTCCCGATTGGTACAGCCCATAAGCAGTGTGGGAAGGAGTGTGGTGTCGTGCGAAGCGCGTGTCACGTCTCGTGTGGTTCTTCGTATGGCTGCGCTTGTCTCCCTTGTCCCGCCCTTTTTGCGCAGTTATTCATTGTTCCCATAAGAGTCCACACCTCAAACAATACCTTTCGTACAACCAGATGTGAAGAGATAAAGGAACTTACCTGAAGCCAGAGGACGAAGAAGTGTGTCCCTGCTAAGTTGGCTGCACATCGCTCTTCCGAAAAACCTCGCCATCCACGTAAATACGCGCCCTATTTGAAAAGAAGTGCATCCTCGCCTTCTGAAGAAGCTCCAGACGTCCTCTCACCGTCTGAGGCCTCCTGGAAACCATGCATGATTGCAGCTGAGCTGGGCACTGACGCTAGGCTTAGTACCTCTGCTGCAACGCTGGCAGAGGTAGCTCTGCCGGCGTCTCTCGTGGCAGCACATGCCACGCAGTCGACGCCTGATCCGCGGCACCAGGTCCAGCTTTGTGCTCCCGGTTCATCGGCAGATGCACCCCTCCTGCCTTCCCGAAATGCCGAACTGCTCATAAGTGATCTGCCTTCAGGGCCAATGGGCATCAACTCTACACTTCTGAACGGACCTCAAACCGCACGGCAGGATGAACAAAGCATTCCAATGGACTTATCGACACCTCTACCCGTGCAATAGTGCCCTCGTGCAACTCACAAGCGTCCCTCAAACGACAGTCAACCGATTCCATCTTCGGCAAGTGATGGCTCCTAAGGCAAGCGCACTTGTCTTACGATCGAGAACTCGGTAGAGCCTACACCAGGATCGTCTTCTTACAAAGTGACCATTGATCACTGGCCAACAAAAGCCTCACGGATAAACCAAACAAGATCTTACAAGCTAACTTTGACGTGTGCCTCAGAACCAAAGGGGTTCGGGGCTTCACAGCCAGTACTAAGTTCAACATCATTGCAGTGTGGCTTCCGACTCTGACTGCCGTAGAACGGCTGCAAACGCTTACCAGTATTTCACTAACAAGCGAAATCTCAGTGCCTGTACAAGTGTATTTAGTGGAAGGCTCCCATCGACTTGCAGCGTTGCGTAGTCTACAACGTCGATATCACAGAGGAGCAAACTTCACTCCAACGTGATCTGGACTGTCCCACGCTCCGTGTCATCCAGGCCCGAAGCATGGGAAATGGGCGCTCTTGCATAGTCGCCTTGCAAGGCCCTCTGACACTACCAGCCCGTCTGTACTATATATGGCTGTATTTTAAGGCCTCGGCCATAAAACCGAGTGCGAAATATTGGTATAACTGCTTCCGTACTGAGCATATGCGCCAATCCTGCCCCTTCACCGCTGCCGGTGAAGGTACATCGTAAGGGAAAGTGGCTTATCGATGCGGCCTTTGCAAATCCGACGACCGCGAGATAACATCCCCAAGCTGTTCGAAAAAACAAAAGGCAACACAAAAGGCTCGTCGTCGAACGACTAAGCATTGGCCAATACATGACAGCATAAATTCATTGCAGACATCCAATCGGTTCGCAGATCTCCAGTGGGGTGATGACGAGTTGCCAGAGCTTCCTGAGCGCACCTCGCATGATCCTTCAGCTCAGCAGTCTTCTAACGATACTGTGCGAAAAGAACGCATCCGAAAGCAGCCAACAAAACAGCGCAGTATGCCCGAACTAATGCACGACGATATGGCCGCAGTCGACGAACAAATCGCATGTCTTTTAGCGGAGGTCACCAAGCTCCGGCAACAGCGTGAACTGCTCGCTCGACGTTGACGGGCAGCGGGCAGCGTGTCCAAACTGGCGTACCTCTGATTGACTCATAAGGAGAAGTGACTGACTGGAGAGCCGCGCGAACAGCTCCAGGGTTGGTCATCTTGATTGCGCCACCATCCTGAGGCACCAGCGCAACAGGGATACTGCCGGCGCTGCGGCGCAAAAAAGCTTCCAAAAGCATGAGATCAGGGGATAGAGAAGCCGACCAGGGGGAGCTCCCCTGGCCGGTAGACTGGGCAGACATAGCGCGGGCTTACTGCCTTACGGCGTGCTTAAAGTCCACAAAAGGAGAAGCCACCTGAAACTTAGCCGATCGTTCCAAGCAGAGCAGAGCAGAGGGGTCCAGTCCACTCAAGCTATGGCACTGCGTGTAAAACTCGGCCTTCGAGCTTCTTCTGTGCGTTGAACGTAGGCGGCGACGTCGACCTTCTCTTCTTCGGTAACGTTGAGCAGCATGACGTACGCTAGCGTGGTCGTGGCCTCCCTGCCATGGACGAGCCTAAAAGGTGTCACCTGGGTGGTTTTCTACACTCCTGTGTTGTAAGCGAAGACGACTTAAGGCACTATGAAGTTCCAGGTCTTGTGTTCGGCATCGACATACATGGCGAGAATATCGGCGATGGTTTTGCTCAGGCGCTCGGTCAGTCCGTTGGTCTGCGGATGGTATGCAGTTGCCCTCCGGTGACTGGTTTGGTTGCAACGCAGGATTGCTTGCGTTAGTTCCGCTGTGAATGCTGTTCCTCTGTCCTTCATGAGCACATCGGGGGCGCCATGTCGCAGAAAAATGCACTCCACGAAAAATTTGGCTGCTGCTGCTCCGTCCGGTAAGGCTTTTCCCTCGGCCTAACGGGTCAGGTGGTCGGCCGCTATGATGATCCACTTATTTCCAGACGTTGGAAAGGGCCTTGATGGGGGTTCAATGGGTTTAGAAATCCTGCTGGTCGGGTGGGAGGGGTCTTTCATCGCTGACAATCTCAGCAGGTTTTCACATAATGTGCGACATCGGCAGACAGTCGGGGCCAGTAATACTTGTCTTGAACGCGGCGGAGGATGCGAGTAAACAAGGGATGTCCAGCTGTCGGCTCGCCGTGTGAAGCCTCCCAGGCAGCACAACAGCATTGGGCGAACACTGGGCGATCATTGGCAAAATTTGGCATGAACGGCGCTCCTACATTGGCATTCAGGCAAAGCGCTACCACTTTGACACATTGGCTCTACTTTCAGGCCAGTTTTGGGCCAACGTTCGGCCGATCGAGGGGTCAACGCAGGCCTGGCGTTCGTCCCGCGACAAGGGCCAGTAAAGGCCTCGGATTGGCTTTCCAGCTTTCGAGCACTGGCATCCAGCTATCGAACATTGGCATCCAATTTTCAAACATTAATAGCCAGCTTTCAAACACTGGTATCCTGCTTTCGAAAATTGGCACATGCAACATAACCCACTGCCCAATGACTGGAACTGTGGATGCAGCATTCAACCTAGCAAATATTCATAAATGAGGGCGCCTAAGAATTCCGGAAAAAGACCGGTTTACTGCATCGAGTTACAAGGATCAAGCTTCTGGCGCACGCAGAATGGCTTGCGCTGCTACCAGTCATCGTGGGAATTAAAGGAAAGGAGGACCCAAGAGCATGGTGGCAGAGGCTGTGGGAAAATCATTTATTTTCAAGTTTGCTGCGTGCCGATGATGCAGGTTGGACAACACAGCTCCGCAAGCTGCTGTAGCACAACTAAAACATCCATAAAGTGCTTAACGGAGCTGTCCTCCTGTGAACTGATCAGTCATATCTGAAGTAATCGTTGCACTCCTCTTGCAAGAGGACTCTTGCACTGAACTCAAAGTCTTCGTCCCGCTCTTGCACGATGACCTCACAATTCGTTGAGCTTGCAAAGAGAGACATGATGTCATGATGAACCTAAATATGGCCGTCATAGGAAAAAAAAAACAGGATTGATTAAATAACACTGACTTTGGTGAGCACCGCATTTTTTGCACAAAGTGAAATTTAATTTTCCTTGTACCGATTCGGTGATTTTTCGTTTAATGCGCCCTTTCGCAGCTCCAGTAAGATATTAAATGTGAAAAAAAAACAAAGTAATGTGATCTTGAAAAGAAATTAATGTATTATTTTTCTTTAATATCATAACTACGTATCTCTAAATTGAGGGCGCATTTTTTATTCGGGTAAAGATGCACAGTTTGTAGCATCTCCTCCACATCGAAACAACTGCTTTGAACAAAGCTCGTTTTTTTTTTGATGGGGTTCAAAATAAATACGCTGGATGGAAAAAAATGACAACATTTTTGTTTGTTTTTTAAATCCAGCAGTTTATCTTAAATACGCTGGATGGAAAAAATTGAGAACATTTTTGTTTGTTTTTTAAATCCAGCAGTTTATCTTAGTCGCTTCCATTGCATGTAATACAGATTCGAAACTGATTTGAAAACCACACAAAATGCCCGTCTGACAGTCCAGAGGAATGCCTTTCTTTCATTGGGAGATATCTTGGCAAAAGCTTTAACCACAAAGTGCGGATTTTCTATTGCACCTGCAAGTGTGTTAGCCAAAGAGAAACAGCGCGGAAGTAGTACACATATCCTTACCGACTGGTCTGTGGTGGAACACAAAACAGTTCCGATTTTTGTCCTGCATAAGCTGTACACGACAAACGTATTCCTGAATGCATCGGATGGCAGGTCACATGAATTCAAACCTGCTGTTCAACAAAGTAGCGAATGTTTGCTGAATTCATTGCACCAAAGACGAAAATGAAGTTATTACCATTCGGGCAGATCTGCACTGCGAACGACGTCAAGCCAGACATTTGGCAATGAGAGTAGATAAATAGAAGTAGTCCTTGTGCTTTGTCCCGTTCTCTGTTTCTGCCGGAAAAAGTAAAGCCGCATGTAGTCAAAGCAACACTTACTCCCAAAATCACATTCATGTCCGAACGTATCTCAAGATAAAATATTTGTAGTACTCACAAATAAGATATTGCAGGCCAGAGTAGCGAACTACGTCGGAGCTCTCATATAGTATCAGATGTGGGTTTTCGCTTGCGCAGACTACGAACGGAGTCAGCTCGAGTGTGCCTGCTCTTTCCTCGCGCTGGTTGTGCGGTTGGGCGCCGCCGTGCCAAACAAGGCAACACTCGTCCAGTCAAGAATGCGTCGTGGCGATGCATAGCGCTGTGACAAAAGACAGGGGAGATGGCGGTGATGGGGGAAGGAGGCGGTGGTGGCAGGGGGGAGAGGCATTTTTTTCTGACCCAGCTTTTGTGGTGGCAAAAAAAGTTTCCAGCTGAAAGGTAGAGGAAAGAAGATCTTATGGGGGGGGGGGGGGGGGGGCGTGGGGTAGGCACGAATGGCGCAGCGTCTAGCTGCGCACGGGAGAAAGAGCTAGGAGAAAGTGAGTAAAAAAAAAAAGCGCTTCCCGGAGTTGGGGTTAGCACGCTGCCTTGAAACGGGCACGTCCAGTAGATGAGTTAGGGAGATACCAGACTTCAGATGAGAGAGGGGTGCGGGGGCCTGAACATGTGAAAGAGGTTTGAAATTCTCGGAGAATGAGTCATAAGCAGTTTTGAAGGGAAGGGTGTGAAAAGCGCCGAAAAGTATTCTTGCAAAGCCGCAGGAGAAACATAATAAAACAATAATTGAAATATTATGCAAGCAAACTGCATACGGGACACGTGGCAAACAAGCGAGGTTAACCTGCGTCTAATACCCCTGTCACACGGGCACTCTAAAGGCACTTTGAACTAATGCTCCTTTACGCTCCCAAAGGAGCACTACTTCAAGGCAGTTCGTCCGTGCTACACGGTCGCGGAACCACCTTCGCAAGAAGTTTTTAGCGCCCTCATCGGCGAAAAGCGTTATTAAAATTGCAAACCTTACTGCACATGTAAATACATAAATGTCACATTTTTTAGTAACAGTTTTATAACCGTATTATGTTAAAGCAACGTAATTTTGACTGCAATAATGACATGATTTTTCAAGTACAGAGCATAACATCACAGTGCTGGCCACACTGAGCCCAACTCGCTCGTATATCTGGAACGAGAGTATGGTGTGGTGAGACTGCCACAAAACAAATGATCTTACATTTTAAAACACCACTAATCTTATGAAGTGAATTTATAAAACGAAAATTGAACGTTTCTTTTCTCAATTTATCCATGCTGTTAACTCGCTGGGAGAGAGAGTACTCCCTTGAAGCCTCAAAGGACGAACTCGAGCTGCCTTGTTTCGAAGCTCCTTTGAGCTAGGCGTCCTTTGGCGCGTCCGTGTGGCAGCGCGCGTTCGTCCTTAGAGTAATGGAGCATTAGTTCAAAGTACCTTTACAGTGTCCGTGTCACAGGGGTATAAGACCATTTGTCAGTAGAATCATTCGCTGGTCGTCGAAGAATCTTCCAACTTTTTGCTGGTGTGAAAATTTCACGCAAGAAGCTAAAACAAACAAAACCGTGTTGAATTGTGGCTCGAAACTATTTCCGATGCATTTCATCAATAAAGGAAAAGTTCGAAAGCAAAAAAAAATAATTTTAGAGCAAATAAGTAATCACGTCAGGAAGAGCTATAGCCCTCAATGCAAATAACGCAACAGAACAATGAAATGCACAAAAAAGCAACATTTTGAAACATTACCATCTACAGAAAAAAAAGGAAAAAGCAAATCGAAAAACACAGGGCAAGACGCGATCACAGGTAACGACGTACGGAAGCGTAGGAATCTCTTACCGCGTGATCGCGTGCGTTTATGAAGCGGCGGCCTAATGTTTCACGCGTGCGCAAATTGTAATTGTAAAATACGAGGCCACTGCTTCGTTTCTGGACGTTACCATAATGGCGCACAAAGTCGGCTTAGGGAATGCACTTGCACTAAGTTATTACGTTTGATTTAGGATCTTGATTAAGCAGACACCCACTGCGCAGTGTGGCAGTGAATTCTCTAAAGTGAAGCAAAAAAAGCGCTTTTTTAATTTAAAAAATATGAAATGAAAGCCATTTGAAATTGTTTTAGGAGGAAGCCCTCTTGGGATGTTTTTCAGATACTCGCGCAAGCATAGCATGCAAAAACGCTTTCAAATACATAAACTCCAGAAAAATAGGCTGGTTAGTATACCCACAAATCTGACAAAAGCGACAGCGTGAGCTCTCTCTGTGCACTTCTCAAAAAAGTATATTTTTTTATTAGCGGCTTGACTAAGCAATATATAGTTACACGAATCATTACAACTTGGTCATGCCAACGCGCATCGTTAATTACTAAATTTACGAGACATTCTAAAATAAATTTTAGTGGTTAGTTGCAGCGAGCGGACAGAAAAAAAGTGGATGGCAGCAGCACCATTGCTATACAGCGAGCGAATGCGCTTGGAATGCTTCCGAATGTGTTTGGAAATTGTTGCGAAGCACCTTAGAACTCAATTGATCAGCGACGGAGCCCGTGGCAGACGTCGCCGCGCCGCGCCTCGACGGCGTCGACATATACTCCTTTAGTTTCTCCTGTACCAGAGCTCCCTCTGGCCGGCGCGATCTGCCGACAGCTTCGGTTTCATCGAGTTTTTTTTTTCATAACTATCCTCTATCTCCGACTGCGTAGTGGGAAAATATTCGTTGTTTATTCAACTTCACGCATATACTGCGAAAGTATTTGGTAAGAACAAGATGAATAAGCTTCAAATTTTTGAACTTGGACAAGCCCAGCCCAGGCGCTGAAACGTAGTTCTAGCGCGTTCGAAAATTGTGAACTGCCGAGATGGTACTCGACAATAAAAGCAATCTTCTACCCAGTATAATGGATGGTACAATGCTCACCAACATCTGCCATATACTTTTACAATTGAATAAGGAATGGCAAGCCAAGGCCAACATAGCCAGGTTTTGATAATGGCTTAGCCAATTCTGGCAAAGAGCGGGAGAACTCTTAATAACATGGCCCATGATATCCAGGTTTTGAGAATGGCTTAGCCAATTCTGGCAAACAGTGGGCAAACTCTGGCTAACATGGCCCATGATAGCCATGACTTGATGATGGCACAGCCAATATCAGATGCTCATTGGCAACTCTGGGCCTACTTAGGGCCACGCTTTGCCAGTGGCTTTCTAATATTGGCCCGCTGTCATGTGCTACCTAGGCTGTAGAACTTCTTCGCGGAGACACGCAGGTACAACAATGAGGTAGGCTGTTTTGCTCGCTGCGACTTCTTCGCTGCGTAAGTTCAGAAACAAAACAAACTTTATATAGCAAAGAGACGATACAGAGGACTTTAAAATCGCTCATAACCGCAGATACAGAGGGAGTTCAAAACAATGCAACGCATGCAAAGCAAAGCAAGAGAGAGGCTACAATACCAGAAATGTCTTGCACCTAAAGTGCACTAATAGATGAGAGAGGCAAAGAAAACAAAACACAATTTGTTCACCGGGCACTGCGACAGTTCGATGACCGGAGGATCACGACGGGGCCGTCGCAGACTGGCGCGCGTTGCCTCCCCTGGTTCGTGGCTTGGCGAGTAGTGTCGGCCGACGAGCCGCGCGGGCGCACTTCTCTGAAGCTTAAACGATGGCACGGGCTGGCTGACAGCGCTCAACGTCCTTCCTACAAAGAGCTCACCACCTCTGTTCGTTTCTTCGCTCCAAGGCAGGAGGGCACCTGCATACACACAGCATTAACTACACACTTGCTCTCTCCGTCTGCCGCCAGAGGCACATTAGGTGTGGAGAGAGGCATCTAGAAAAGCTCGAGCGGCTCGAGTCGCGTCCTTCTGACCCGGCGCCGCGTTAGAGCCAAGTGAAGAGGGCACCACTCCGCACGCTCGAAGTTACGCGCTCTCCGTCGGCAACGAGTAAAACTTTCGCCACTGTTCGCGAACTGTCGACGGCGTGCGCGGGCGAGACTCCTTGCGTGCTGCGCCAGCTTTGAAAATGTACGCCGATTTTAACGCGAAAGCTTTACTGGTCTAGGAGCGCCGGTTTCCCCACGGCCTGCAGCTTGACCTTGAACGTCCATGTTGCGCTGCTGCCATAACAACACATCACGTGACTTCGCCGTGCCCCCGGACCGAGTCTTCGCCGTCGCTGCGCCGGGACTCGAGCCGCGGAGCGGCTTCTCCCTGACCACGTGATCTATCCGAGCAGACGCGGCTTGGCGTCTGCAACCTTGAGTGCGCTCCACAAACTGGACAGGCATCGCGCCCACCGTGCCGCCATGGCAGGTGGCGGTTAATGGTTTATCGCGAGTGGTTGGGCACCCAATGAACGCTGTGGCCTGTTGCTGCAGTGCCGTGTGTCTGCCAGAACGTTGTCAGCGCTAATGCATGCAGCCCACATCTCTCTCTCACCACCGCCACATACCTCGAAGCGCGACTGCGGCGTCCACTGATCCAGGGAGCCAGTTATGCTCCCTTCCTTTCATCAAAATCATCGCCGTGTAGAACGTTGTCAGCGCCAAGGCCAATGAACACAATGAATGCCGCAGCTTTCGCTTTTTATATCCTGGATTAGCATTTTATATCCTGGATTACCAGAGCCCCCACCATAAGATGAGCACAACGTCATCTTATGCAGCATCTTGACGCACTGCCAAATGCTGCGCTCTGGACGCCGAAGACGACGGCGAAAAACTGAGCAAGGAGCTAAAGTCATCATCATCATCAGCTTACTACGGCCACTACAGGGCAAAGGTCTCTTCCATGCCTTTGTCCTTTGCCAGCTGCAGCCACTGTATCCCAACAAACTTCGAATCTCATCCACACACCCAACCTTCTGCCGCCTACTGCTACGCTCGCCTTTTATGGAATCCAGTATGTAGCCTTTGCGAACCATCGGTTACAATGGTTTTGTATTACATGCCATCCAGCTGAAATTCTGAGATGACTATCATAGTGACATTCTGAAATAACTATCGTAGTCACATTCTGTGGCACCAAAAGAGATATTACGCTGCGAATACACAGGCGTACCTAAATGCGAATGTTATACTAATTTTTTTCCGATGTGCTGAGCGTTGTCGCTTTTCTTTCGTCAAACGTGAGGCGCAGTGACTTAAAAGTGAATTGGACTGTGTTTTCAGCGGTGAATCATATCGGTTTACTTCTGATATTGAATAGTTGACTCGTTATCTAGTAATGTTAGTCACCTTATTTACTGAAAGGGACGTTATCATCATCATCAGCCTCAAAGCGTCCTCCTCTGGGGCAAAGGCTTCTCTCATATCTCCAGTTGTTATCTTCTGTTACGTTTCGCGTACGACGCGCGGTATAGCCGGCGCGGATGCAACGGACGCCGGGGCTTCGTTCAAAGTGGCGGTCATTTTGGGCCCGTTCAGTGCTGCCGTAACGCCTCCCGCCATGCGCGTCCAGG